>JAKOGI010003433.1:45000-53976 GCA_029747015.1 Carnegiea gigantea | reverse complement strand
ATATATATATATATATGTATATTTGTAAGTATTATGCTTGTCTGTTCTTAATTTATAAGTCGCAAGATTGGAATTTGCGACCGCTTGTTTGTGACCTAAGAGAGGTAGCCACAAATTGTGGCCAATTTTGTGGTAGGTAGAGAGTAGTGAGAAATTTCTAACCAAAGATATAGCGGTGTGAAATTCCGTCATTTTTTGTGATCAATTTTCTCACACCACCATAAAATTGGTCTAAATTTTCAAAATATAAAAACTTAAAATTAGTTTCACTTTTGTTTTTGGAGCGAAGTCTGATTTTGCCTTTTTTTTAAAAAAAACCGAAATTGTCTTTGTGACCATTTAGAAAGCAATTTTTGGTCATTAAAGGCTCAAGTAATTGTAGAAAATATTGCGGACTTTGGTCGCAATTTTTGGTCGATCTCCCTAAACGCAAAGTCTCCATATCTCCTTCCCATATCTCCATTTCATCCTCTCGCCTCTCGCCTGTCTTATGCCGTTGACCAGACCAGCCTTTCATGCGCCGGCTACCAGGCTACCGAACGCCGGCGCCTAGACTGTACTAGAGCGACCATTGGTTGTTCTCTCACCGGCGGGATAGCATTTTAGTTTGATTTTTGGCCTGTTTCTCTATCTCGCTTTCTCGCTGTTGAGTTATGTCACTGTCGCATGCCGCCGATGAGCAAACCATCGAGCGTTCATCCTGGTAATCATCTTTAGCCCTTAGTTAGTTGTTTTTTGTTAATTTTTTTGGCGTCGTATTTGTAGATCTGATGTGGGGCAAAAATTTTCTTACCCTCTGATTCTCATATTCTCAGTCTTCCTCCTCTTCCCGTTTGCTCTTTTCATTTTAATTTTCTGTCTAATCTGATCTAGGGTAAAAATTTCTACCCATCTATTTGTTGCCTATCAAATGAGGATGATGTTTGGGTAACCACAAATTTGCTGTTGTAGAGTTCAGATCCTCCACATTTAAAGTGGTTTCTTTGATATATTTTGGTGCTTTTCTATATTTGGGGTGAAGCATTTGTGTTTGCTAGTTTTGAAGTTATTATTATGCTGCAAATATGGTGAGTTCTTTTTTATTTCACCGTAAAGCAAAACAACAAGATGTAGATAATATGTTGTCAGTTGTCAACTCCTCCATCCTTAGTTTAATTAGAGTCAATCTATTAGTTGCATGATCAAAATTGAAATTTCTCCCTCTGTTCAAGAATTTGAAATCTAAATACCTAAGCATCATATGTTCAAAGCTCGACCCTCAAACTTCCGCAAGCAATGTTGTATCCTTGAATATGCATTCCTCAAGCCTGCTTGACGAGGGCTTGGATTCCTCATGCCATAACTGGTGTAACAAGCTGAGCTTGAGACTTATTCCCCACACCCAAAAATTCGTGGTTGGTTGCTGATGTTTCTCAGTTGTCACAAAATTTATGACGCAAGGAGCTGAATTCTGCTACACCTGAGTCCCATAGACTACGTTGACTGTTTGAATTGTGGGGTCATCCATCTACATTTTTAGGTAGATCAAAGAAGCTACAAAGAGAAGATAATTTTTCAGGCAAGGTAAAGAACCTGGTGATGTTATCTTCATATTTGAAGTGTTTTTGATGCTTTCTCTTCTATCAATTGATTTGTTTGAAGGAGAAATTATTAAGCAAGGTAACAGAGGATATTATGTAATGATGCTTTAGGTTTTTTTTTTTTTTTTTTTGGTGTTTGAAGTTAAAAGTGTGCACCTAGTCTAAATCTTAAAGCTCCATCTTCTTCAAAGGTCCCGTATTCAATTCTACTGCAGCCCTCATTTTTTTATTCTTCCATTTTTGGATCCCAATAGACATCCCTGACCTCCCAGACCCAGCCTTCCCACCGTCGCCGGTGGAGCTCGGCAGAGATTCGACCCAGATGACTCGGCTTTTTCATCAATCTCCCTTGCTCCGTCACTCAGTTTGCGTTGCTCTGGGTAAGTCCTTTTATTTTTCGAGTTATTTAGCCTTCAATTGCATAAATTGTTTGTCAAGTTTTTGGTCGATTTTAACGTTCAACTTGAGTTTCTTAGTTCATTGCACAATAATGGCGGTTGAAACTGGTGTTGGCTGAGAAATTTAATAGCCTAAAATCCTAGTTGAGACTTAGATAATAGCAGAGAAGTAGGAGATACGGAATAAAGATGATGCCTTTATTCATTATTGGCTTGTTGGCAGGGTCGATTGCTCATTTGTTTTGTAAGTTGAAGTGGGTTTTTAAAAATTTTAAAATATTGTTCTTGAGGGGAGTTGATAATGTGTGATTCAGTTGAGAATATGATGATGCTAATATTTGTAGCTAGAAAAGCCTTATTGGGAATATGATAATCCTATGATTAGGGTTTTAATTTAAATAGACTGTGATCTACAACTGTGAGCATAATAGCTCGGGTGCTTCTTGTTTTCTAAGGGTTATAGTTTTTAAGGTTTTCTATGATTTCCAACTCTCTTCCCTTTTTAAAGATTTGTGACTAGTTTCAGCAAAAATTAGGGACTTAACTTTTGTAAAAACTCATCAACCCGAAACATTGCACTTCCTTTGTTGAAGCGGGATGCCAAAAGCTCACCATCCCTCCATGACTGGCAATTCTGCATCTCTTACTGTCTCTGTATCTCTAATTCAAGGGAGAACGAGTAGAGCGAATAAGCGAGGGGATGTTTGCTCTGAGTCTATTAGAGCACAAACTGTGGGTGCCTGCAAGCAAGCTTGGTCTTCCCCTTGAAGATGCAATTAGAGGAGAGCTTGAATCCATCTTCTTAGACAAGGTTATCATGAATCCAAATTCCTCCAAATTGCTATAATTTTTTATATTACTTTGTTGATTTTATTGTCAATCGAATTGTTGTTTGTTGAAGGTGATAACAAAATTGGGTCCTTGTGTATCCATTTACGATATCAAATCCATCGATGGCGGCTTCATCTTGCCGAATGAACCCCAAAATTCTTCTCCCAAAAAGAATATAAGAAAGAATTTCAATTTGCCTCTAATTGACATACTACTCTCATTCTGTAGTGTTTACTAATATATGTATGTACACATGTCTATGTACATGTGTGTCTGTGCGTGCGTAATTTGTTAACAATGCCAAAATCAGCAACATGTTTTTGGGCATTGATTGGGTTCATTCTCAGCATTAAATCTTGGTCATCATCTTCAAAGTCTTCCTTCACATGTGCTGAGGCCTTTTAGGTTGCTGTTTCATTATGGATCCATGATATTCATTAGGAAATTGGCTGAGTTTGTTCGGCTGCTTCATTCCTCCACTCATCAACCAAATTTTACTTTCAATTAGCTCATGCATTTCCTATTTGCTTTCTTTATTTATTATAATACCTTACTATTTTTGTAATAATTCTCTAAAAAAACATTTTCTGGGGTCAATGATGCATGTGAGACGGTGATGATGTGTGATTTTGCAGGTTGTATTTCATGTGATCATGTTTCGGCCATACGTGGGAGAAGTCATCTCTGCAAAACTTAAAGAGTCAAACACAAATGGTTTACACTGTATGTCCTTATCACTTGGTTGTTTGGCATCTAATCCTTCAGTAATTTTGAGATTAATGCAAGTGTGGTGGTCGCATTTTCATTTTCTGTTTTATATTTGTGAACACTATAGCCTTGCATATAACTTTGTTGTTAAAAAAATACATGAGTACAGGTAAAAAGTACCCTTAAATCTAACAATGACAACACTAACAACACTGGCCAGCTGTGGATCCTGCCATAGCTTTGAATTAGGGTTCGATCCAGATATGTGTAGTTTCACACATGCAAGCACAAAGCTTCTTCAAGGGGCATATGTCTAACAATCAAATGACAAGAAAAATGGTCACAATTTGTTTCGGTTGTGATGCAGGCTGAGAGTAAAGAATAGAGCTGTAAAATGGGTCGGGTCGGGTCGACCCATTTAATAAACTGGTCAATTTCGTGTCGGCTTTTAAAATAGCTTAGATTTGCTCAAAATTGAAAAATAACAAGTTTTCACGCCAAACGGTTAAATCGTGTCGACTTCGGGTCGAAATCAGCTCGGTTCGGGTCGGGTTCGTGTTTCTCTCAGTAAATTCGGATCGAGTTCGGATCGGATTGTCGTGTCGGGTCAGACTTTTACAGCCCTAGTAAAGAATGGATAAAAAGATTTAGGAAATTAGAATATATTGATATTGAAAATCTTTTGTATTTTTTTATTATTTTCATAGGTTATTTTTAAGTATATTTTGGGATAGCCAAAATAAGGATATTTACTGATATTTAATAAGATTTAGTTTCCTAGTCTATTAGGATAATATTAGGTTATATATTTCTATTCTTTTTCCAGTTTATATCTTATTATTCAGGTTTCCTAATACTAGTTAGCCTCTTAGTTATATAAACCCCTTTATCTAATTGAAGAAGGCAGATTATGAATAATAATTGACATTGAATTTAACCGAAAGTTCTTGTGTGAATTTTCTTGTTGGGGGAATTGCTTTAGAACATCCTACATCAATTGTTCCCTTTTGTGGAAATTACTCTTAGAGCGTCCTACATTAATTTGGTATCAAAGCCCACGACCTTTGCCGCTGCCCTTGATCTTTTCTTTTCCCTTTTTTCTCTTTCTCGTTAAAAAAAGAAAAGAAAAACAGCCAACCCAAAAACCCTAGTCACGCACTGCGAGCCTAACGCCGCCACTAGATCGTCCGTCATCGTTGCCCGCCACCACCCCTTGATCCGCCGGCCTCAGTCGGCCACAATACACCCGTCTCCGGAGGCCCACCATCGTCGGACCCTAAACCCCAAAAAAATCGCAAAACCTAAGCGTGATTGTGGCCCAATTTTCGATCCTAAACCCTCAATTTGGCCTCAATCCACCTAACAGCACCAAAAGACTTAACTCTAGACATGGATTAAAGTATGCGATGTCTCTTATGGTATGATTTGCCATCACTATCAAGTAGAGCTTTAAAAGATGACACAATGACTCGAAAGGCTCTCTTCATTAGCTCATCCTTAAAAAGGGGATTTGGTGCGGTAATCCGAATGACCTCAGAAAGGCATAAAGCAAGAGAAATCTGAACATCAAATTTTGCATGATTTGTAAGCTCTTCTGAGAGCAAAACTTCTTTAAGGGGCACTAGTGCATCTTGTACGGATGCTGAAGGGTCTTGGTGTACTTGAGCCAGGAGTATTTCAAGTTTTTCCAACAATTCAAGGGGGTCATTGGAAGATGCTAGAAAAGTAAGCAATTCAGTCGCAACTTGGGAAAATTGGTTTGGAAGATTTTGTTTAAATAACCATGCCGGTTTGAGCAACACCATGACAATGTCATGAATCTAAATCATCAACAATCTACAGGTGAACCATAACTGAATTCCTTAGAACTACTCGACAGTAGCAATAGCACCAGCGCAGCAGCACAGGGGGCTCAACAGCAGCAGCAAGGAGGTTGAACCCCTAGCAATAAGGGCTTCAAATAGCGGTAACAACGAATAGCAACAACAAACAACGACTTGAGCCACCAAGGATGATTTTCGGCAAGATCAGGGGCCAGTGGAGGCGGCACACCATAGCCAAGGGGGTTTCGGCCCTCTCTGTCAATGACCGAAGCCACAACAACCTTCAATTTGCAAGCGAAAGTTAGTTCGCTACTTAGGGTTTCGCAACTTGGATGAACACTCAATTGAACCAATTTTGATGCGATTTAGCTTAATTGATTGAGGAGTTTGGCCCGAAATGCAGTGGGCAATCGAGGGGCAAGGTCAATTGTGGGAGTATTTGATGGATTGAGGCTGAATTGAGGGTTTAGGATCGAAAATTGGGCCACAATCACGCTTAGGGTTTGCGATTTTTTTGGGGTTTAGGGTCCGACGATGGTAGGCCTTTGGAGACGGGTGGATTGTGGTCGACTGAGGCCGGCGGATCAAAGGGCGGTGGCGGGCTACGGTGACGGACGATCTAGTGGTGGCGTTAGGCTCGTAGTGCACGGCTAGGGTTTTTGAGTTGGCTGTTTTTCTTTTCTTTTTTTGAACGAGAAAGAGAAAAAAGGGAAAAGAAAAGATCAAGGGCAGCGGCAAAGATCGTGGGCTCTGATACCAAATTGATGTAGGACGCTCTAAAAGCAATTCCTACAACAGGGAATAATTGATGTAGGATATTCTAAGAGCAATTCCCCCAACAAGAAAATTCACACAAGAACTTTCGCTTAAATTCAATGTCAATTATTATTCATAATTTGCCTTCTTCAATTACATAAAGGGGTCTATATAACCAAGAGGCTAACTAGTATTAGAAAACCCGAATAATAAGATATAAACTAGAAAAAGGATAAAAATATATAACCTAATATTATCCTAATAGACTAGAAAACTAAATCTTAATAAAATATCAGTAAATATCCTTATTTTGGCTATCCTAAAATATGCTTAAAAATAACCTGCGAAAATAATAAAAAATACAAAAGATTTCCAATATCAAAATATTCTAACTTCCTAAACCTTTTTGTCTATTCTTTACTAGGGCTGTAAAAGTCTGACCCGATACGATAACTCGATCCGAACCCGACCCGAATTTACTGAGAGAAATATGAACCCGACTCGAACCGAACCAATTTCGACCCGAAGTCGACACGATTTGACCGTTTAGCGTGAAAACTTGTTATTTTTCAATTTTGAGCAAATCTAAGTTATTTTCAATGCCAACACGAAATTGATCCGTTTATTAAATGGATCGACCCGACCCGACCCGACGGGCTTTAGAGCTCTATTCTTTACTCTCATCCTGTATCACAACCGAAACAAATTGTGACCATTTTTCTTGTCATCTGATTGTTAGATATGTGCCCCTTGAAGAAGCTTTGTGCTTGCATGTGTGAAATTACATATATCTGGAACGAACCCTAATTCAAAGCTATGGTAGGATGCACAGCTGGCCACTATTGTTAGTGTTGTCATTGTTAGATATAAGGGTACTTTTTACCTGTACTCATGTATTTTTTTTAACAAGGCTATAGTGTTCACAAATATAAAACAGAAAATGAAAATGCAACCACCACACTTGCATTAATCTCAAAATTACTGAAGGATTAGATGCCAAACAACCAAGTGATAAGGACATACAGTGTAAACCATTTGTGTTTGACTCTTTAAGTTTTGCAGAGATGACTTCTCCCACATATGGCCGAAACATGATCACACGAAATACAACCTGCAAAATCACACATCATCACCATCTCACATGCATCATTGACCCCAGAAAATGTTTTTTTTAGAGAATTATTGCAAAAAGTAAGGTATTACAATAAATAAAGAAAGCAAACAAGAAATGCATGAGCTAATTGAAAGTAAAATTTGGTTCGTGAGTGGAGGAATGAAGCAGCCGAATAAAATCAGCCAATTTCCTGATGAATATCATGGATCAATAATAAAACAACAACCTAAAAGGCCTCAATACATGTGAAGGAAGACTTTCAAGATGATGACAAAGATTTAATGCTGAGAATGAACCCAATCAATGCCCAAAAACATGCTACTGATTTTGGCATTGTTAACAACTTGCGCGCGCACACACACACATGTGCATAGAGATGTATACATACATATATTAGTAAACACCACAGAATGATAGTAGTATGTCAATTAGAGGCAAATTGAAATTCTTTCTTATATTCTTTTTAGGAGAAGAATTTGGGGGGGGGTTGTTGCCCCTAATGAAAAGAAGGAACAAAGAGAGAGAACCAGATAGAAAAGCGCACCATATAAGTGGGGGAGCCTTCATTCGGCAAAATAAAGCCGCCATCGATGGATTTGATATCGTAAATTGATACACAAAAATCCAATTTGGTTATCACCTTCAACAAATAACAATTTGATTGAGAATAACATCAAAAAAGTAAAACAAAAAATTATACCAATTTGGGGGAATTTGGACTCATGATAACCTTGTCCAAGAAGATGGATTCAAGCTCTCCTCTAATTGCATCTTCAAGGGGAAGACCAAGCTTGCTTGCAGGCAACCACAGTTTGTGCTCTAATAGACTCAGAGCAACCATCCCCTCCCTTATTCGCTCTACTCGTTCTCCCTTGAATTAGAGATACAGAGAGAGTAAGAGATGCAGAATTGCTAGTCATGGGGGGATGGTGAGCTTTTTGGCATCCGGCTTCAGCAAAGGAAGTGCAATGTTTCGGGTTGATGAGGTTTTACAAAAGTTAAGTCCCTAATTTAAGTTAAGTCCCTAATTTTTGCTGAAACTAGTCAAAAATCTTTAAAAAGGGAAGATGGGAAGAGTGCAGAGTTGGAAATCATAGAAAACCTTAAAAACTATAACCCTTAGAAAACAAGCAGCACCCAAGCTATTATGCTCACAGTTGTAGATCACAGTCTATTTAAATTAAAACCCTAATCATAGGATTATCATATTCCCAATAAGGCTTTTCTAGCTATAAATATTAGCATCATCATATTCTCAACTGAATCACGCATTATCAACTCCCCTTAAGAACAATATTTTAAAAATTTTAAAAACACACCTCAACTTACAAAACAAATGAGCAATTAACCCAGCCAACAAGCCAATAATGAATAAAGGCATCATCTTTATTTTGTATCTCCTACTTCTCTGTTATTATCTAAGTCTCAACTAGGATTTTAGGCTATCAATTTTCTCACCTAACACCGGTTTCAACCACCATCATTGTGCAATGAACTAAGAAACTCAAGTTGAATGTTAAAATCGGCCAAAAACTTGACAAACAATTTATACAATTGAAGGCTCAATAACTTGAAAAATAAAAGGACTTACCCAGAACAAAGCAAACTGAGTAACGGAGCGAGGGAGATTGACGAAGAAGCCGAGTCGTCTGGGTCGAATGTCTGCCAGGCTCCACTGGCAACGGTGGGAAGGCTAGCTCTGGGAGGTCAAGGATGTCTGTTGGGATCCAAAAATGGAAGAATTAAAAAATGAAGGCTGTAGCAGA
>JAKOGI010003433.1:0-40000 GCA_029747015.1 Carnegiea gigantea | reverse complement strand
TTGAGGACGAGTGAGATAACTACGAGCATACATTTGACTACGACACCATGTAAGCTACTACCCTAGAACCGATTGTTCGTCGTGAGCGCTGTCCATGCTATAAGACTTACTTTCAAAGAACAATAAAAGTTTGCAACCCCAGAACACATGTACATGTTTTATTTTTTTTTAACTCGAACTCTTGTAATGTTTTTCTTTTGTCAGGTCGATCTATCTAGATTTTGTATTTTTAAATTAAGTCAAACTCTTGTGTTGTTTTCTTTTTACTCTGGCATGTGTGTTGTTTTCTTTTAAGTTAACTTCTTGTATTATTTTTTTTAAATAAGTCCTTTTAATTAATTGTGTTGTCAAATTATTATCTTCACAAAAATAATAAAGCCAAAAGCAAAACAAAAACTAAAAGTAATTAAACATGTTTTGTTGTGAGGTCCATGAGTATCATTTTATGTGGTGCCTTATATTGAAGAGAAGAATGCTTGTGAGTCAAAAAGTTGGCTTAGAATCTGATGTAGAGGTAGTAAGCCTCCATTAGTGAGCCGAAATTTTGGCTTGCCATTGCTTGTGCTATAAGAGCAAGTACAACGGCATGCTCACGAGCCAGATTTGACATGCGAGCGAGCAGAGCACGGTTGGGGTTGTTTAAAGCGAAGGAAGCTCACAAGCCACTTGAGCAATGGCTGCGAGGGACGAGCCAGTTTTGACCTTCATTTTTTGCCAAATCAGGTACAAAATGACGGCGTTTTATGGGCACATTATCCTTTTCTTTTTATAAAAAAAATTAGGATCGTTGTACTGCTGGTATCTGTTTATGCGAGGGAGGAAATGAAGATGAGGAATACTGGGCCAATTTTATTGTTATTTTGTTTCGGATGAAGAGAATAGCCATAGCCATGGCTGGGGGGAAAGATAGAGAAGATGATGTACAAGAAGAGATGATAGAGAAAATAAGTCAAATAGCCATGGTGCTTTTATTACTATATTAATAATATTTTTTAATGAATTTTTTAATGAAGAAGAAAGGAGTGTTTGCTGGCAAAGGGTAGAGCTATTCATCGGTCCCGGACCGGACCGGCCTGGACCAAAGATCGAATAACAGCCACTTGAAGAACTGAAGATCGGACCGATACTAGTCGGTCCAGACCAGGACCGGACCAGTTGCACCCGTACCGGAGCGACTATGGACCGATCTCAAGTGGGTAGCAAGACACCAGACACCAAATTAAGAAGAGATCTCACCGACTCAACACCAAATTAGACACCAGATAGGCAGTCTGATGTATTTTTTACATAATTCAACTATAAATTCGACTATAAAACACAGATTATAATTCTGCAAATTATAGAACTTTACAAGTTGCTAATTCGACTATAAAACATATGGAGAAAAACTAATTCCACTATAGATTATATAACTTTACAAGTTGCTAATCCGACACTTAATAGATCTGCAAATTGAAAGAGACTCAATTTACAATTCAATAGATCTACAAGTTGCGACATTTATAGCACTAGACACTAAATTACGGAGAGGAGAGGGAGAGCCGTGGTTTTATACTGGGTCTATGCCATGGTTTCTACTCCAACGGCTTGCAGTGGCACCGGTGAGAAGTCAGCATGCCAAGCGAGACTCGAGAAGAGAGAGAGCCTAGAGTCGCCGCCTGAAAGACTGGAGAGTGAGAGTGTCGAGAGGACAGATGGGGAACTGGGTGAGAGGCAGACTGAGTGAGAGGGTCTCGAAAGTGAAGGCCAGATGGGGAACCAAAGCGAAGAGGCAGACTGGGGAGTGGGGACTGGCAGAAACGAATTGGAAAAAGGAGGAGCCGAGGAGTTCTCATTTCTCAAGGAGCCCATACTTGTAAAAAAAACCCTGACAATTAGTCGGTTCCGGTTTAATTTTCGGTCCACCCGATCCAAACCTGGATCGGACCGAAGACCGAAATGGACAAAAATAGGACCGAAGACCGGACTGAAATACCTCGGTCCGGTCCGGTCCACCTTGGTCTTCAAACTGGTCCAATTTTGGACTGTTTAATGAACAGCCCTACTAAAGGGAATGAGGTTTTTTTGGGGGGAGGGGGGAGGATTTTAAGGGAGGGAGGGGCAGGGGGTTGTTTTTAATTTTGTTATAATAAGTTAATTATTAAATTTTTTGAAAAATATATAAATTATTTTTGGACATAAAAAATTTAATTACATACAATAATTCCAGTTTGTGTGTTGGTTTTTTTAAGTCAAGGTTTTGTATTATTTTTTTATAAATAAGTCCTTTTTAATTAATTGTATTGAGAAATTATGATGTGCAAATTATCTTTTAGAAATTATTCACCCAAATAATAAAGCAAAATATAAAGCTAAAAGTAATTAAATACATTTGGTTGTAAGTCCATGGGTATTATTTTAAGTAATGAGCTAAAGTAGTGAGCTTGGCATTAGAGAGAGAAAGGTTTATGCGTTAAAAAGTTGGCTCAAAAACTGATATGAAAATAATAGGTCGCTATTGGTGATCTAAATTTTTGGTTCACTATTGTGTATGCAATAAAAAATTAATAATGTGTGTCAAATTTTAGATAAATTCAAATTGATTATTTTGGGTCAGCCAATTTAATTAATTAATTTATTTAAATAAATTGGGTCCAATTGATTATCAAGTCATGATTCAAACGATTACCGAGTCAAAGGTCAAATTGATTATTAAATCGCTAGTCAAATAGATTAACAAATCAAAGGCCCAATTAATGGCCCAAGAAGGCGAATAAGTCGCAAACCCTAGTAAGGGGAGGGAAATTCTTTCCCTATAAATAGAGCACTGCTTCCTCCTACACGGAGGGAAGGAAGATTCATTCACTCTGAAGGTATTCTGAAGATTCAAATGGTTAATTTTCCTGAAGGAAAACAACAAGAACAATCAGAGCACATGTCCTCTACCATCGAAGATCAAAGAAAACTTGTTTTGATGGAGATCAAGCCTCTTAGGCCCTCTTTTAAGATCGAATTCATCGAAGTTAATTCAAAGGAATTTAAATCAATCAACTTGATCGGGATTCAAGTCAACCGACCCTCCTTCAAGTACAAATTGGAGATCGAATCAGATGACTTTTATTTGTTTACTTGTAACAAATACACAGAGATTGTGTCCATATTTTCTGAAATCAATACAAATTAAATTTGTTCATATTTCTTGTCTTATTTATTTTTAAACGCAAAATTTGTGTTTACATATTGCACATGCTCTAAGAAACTATATTGAACCCATGATAATTAGGCCTATAAATCAATAAATGACAAAACAAGCAAAGTTGCAATGAATATAAGAACAATTTAAAAAAAAAAAAGAGCTTAGCTCATGTAAATGACACATCCATCCTGAATTTATTGTCAAATTTCGTACAAGCTTCCTTGATATTGAAGAAATAATTCATCATATATAATGTTGACATTGACATATATAGTTCACAATCGTCAATATACAGGCATAGGTAACAAATAAAAATTAAAATTATTATTACTTTTTGATGCAATTATTATATTTTAGGGAAAAGCAATAAAAACCACCCAATTTTTCTTCAAAGTTTTAAAAAATAATCAAACTTTAGAGAGCTTTTAAAAGATAACTAAACTTCAATATTGAGTGCAAATGATCACTCAACTTTGTATAAATGTTACACTTCATACTTTATTAATTAAAGAAACTCTTAATTATATTTTTTTAAAAAGTGAAAATAAATCCTACCGTAAAAAAAGCACAATTTAGAGAAACTTAAGAAATTGCCCATCATGTGAACATAATCATATATATATATATATATATATATATATATATATATTAAAAGTTGGACGGAATCAATGTAAGAGTGCCATATGTCATGCCACTTAGAATGTCATGTGTAATGCCGTGTAGAATTAATTAGCTATACAAATATCCATTTATGGTTTAACTAACGCAATAATATATTTATTTAAAAAATGAGTTTTTGCATATCGTATATATTTATTAATATACTGTAATAAAATATTCATTGCATTAATAAATTAAAGAGGTGGTTCATAAAGTTTGCCCATAAAAATAGATGTTACAGATGTTAGAGAATTTTGACCAGAAAATAGTAAATAAATAATTATATTATGAAAATAAAAGGAATTTTAAGTGATTTAAACGGAAAAAATAAAAGAAACAATAATAACTCACAAAAATAATAATTACATTGTTATGAAATTATTACTACTTTTAAAATTGATACATTTTTATTGCTTATTTATATTTAATTGAACTTAAAATGACAATTGGTCAAACTTCTTGCATGCACTTTTCACATATCTTATGTAGTCATTAGTAAGAAGATAATATAACTTTTATTAAATTAAGATAAATAAAAAGTTGGTCCATTTATCTACTAAAACTTGCCCACAAAAGAAAAGACATCTCATATATTAGACAATTTTCAAACAATAGTAAATAAATAATTATGATATATATATAAAAGAAATTTAAAATAATTCAACGAAAAAAGAAAAAGAAACAATGATAACTCAAAAAAATAATTATTTTGTAACGCAATATCAATTCTATGTATTAAAGTGATTTAATGTCATATAGTCATTACTATTTAGTAATAAAATTTATTCTCCAAACATATAATCGTTTAATAATAAAATATTGAACAAATGAAATAAAAAAGTGAGTTCATTTGAAGAATGAAGAAGATGTTGTTACAACAAAAAAGAATCTAGCAAAACACTCAACTTTTGATAATTAAATAATCTGACATATCAATTTATTTTTACTATTCAAAAAGAAACTATCTATTATGTTCTTAATATATTTTAAAAAGTTTGAATTATGTCCTTACATCACAAGGATATAATCCTAGTATAATCTATGCTTATATGTAAGAGGAAAGAAGTTCCTAGCTAGCAACTGTCTTTACTAAGAACAAAAAAATTAATGTCCTGAACCGATTAGATCGATGAATATAATTGAACCACTTTGAATCCATGCCCACAAATTAAAACGAAAAAAAAAGAAAAAAGATTTTTAAGAACAGGAAAAATAATCATTGCATACATCTTATGAACTTAAATCAATTGATCTCTACTGGAAGATGGTAGATACCCGTACTACTTGTGGTGAAAGTTTGGACATGGATTCAAGCCCGTTCATTTGGATTTACAATTTCCGATCAGATTTGCAACGTTTACTTGAGATGTATTTAACACTTCATACATGCAGTACATGTGTACTCAGTATTTTCATGTGTGGACTTCCAAACATCTACGTAGCCGCTCACCATATACACATCACAGATCTATAAGCACAAAATTATTGATATAGATATAATATGATTTATTGAAATTAGGAACATCAAATAAAAAAAAACAATTGAAAAAATAATTTTAAAAAATTGTAACGAATTGTCATCTGAAAAAAAGGAAAAGGAAAAAAAAAAAGTAAACTAAACAAAATAATAGACCCGTGCTAGGCCCCCTCACTTGCCCACCAATCTTACGCCCACATGACGCGTTAATTAACAATATAAGACCCCTCGGCCTGACATCAGCTTTGTTCTAGTACGCGTGTTATTCTCTTTCCCCAAATAGGATTTGTTGGAATTGTTGCCCTACCGAAGCTTTCTTTATTACAACATTAACCGCCGCCATTAACTTGATCAGTCGAAAACTACGGCACTTACTTAGTCATCTACTACTACTGCTACTACTATGTGTGTCTTGTCTGAAGCTGAATCCAATGGAAGGCGATTTGTTGGGGAAGAAGAAGACGAAGAGAAGTAGAAGGAGGATGAAATTACCCATGGAGTTGATTAGGGATTCAAACAAGCGCTGTGTTGCCTTCTCAAAGAGGAAGAAAGGCCTCTTTGCTAAATGTGCCACCCTTTCTTCCAAGTTCTTCGACTGGGTTGAGGTTGCTGCCGTCCTTTTTTCCCAATGCGGCAGGATGTTCTCCTTTGGCCACCCCTCTACCGACGCCGTCCTCCGCCGCTACCTGGGTGACGGCCACCTCTAAACCACCACTGCCATCACTGACGGCAAGGCGGGGCCTTGGTGGGACAATGTCAGTGTTGACGAGAAGAATATGGAGGAGCTCCGACAATTCAAGTCCTCACTGGAACAACTCAGAAGTAGGGCTTTGGGTAAGATTATTGATCTAGGGTTTTAAAGTTCTGAGGATACTAGTACTACTGATCATGACCCTGTGGATTTTGATGATCTCGTGAATCTGGAAGAACTAGGGTTTGGGAATGTCATCGTCGATGATCAGCGCCAGCATTGTCCTTGTGAACGTTTCGGTGATGGTGGGTTAATGGATATCGTCTACGAGGCTCAACGGCGTTGTTAAACTTAAACATGAATTTCGTGCCTTAAGGAGGGCTTCTGTTTCAAAATAGGTTAAGTTTAGTTACTACTGATACAATTAGATTGTCAAAAAGTGGTACATCACTAGTTCTCTCAAAAATAATTTCTTTTGATTCAGTGATCCGATAGTTGTACACGAGATTTGTTGTCGTTTGTGTAAATGCAATTAGTTCTTCTCTTGACATAATCGATTCTTTTTGAAGTGCGTGCTGCTACAATTTGGCATCTTCTTCAAGTGGCACTGGGTTTATTTCTTAATTTGGTTTTTTTTTTTTTTGGTTTTGTGTCTAAAATACCCCAGAATCTGTTTAACTAAAATTTATCAGTTGTAGTTACAATTACTCGATGTTGAATGTCGCACAATCCCAAATAAAATCCACCACCCATATCTAATTTGGAGAAAAATTACCGTTGTTGCTAATGTAGTACAGAATCTTACCTATCCGTGTTAGTTACGCAAGAAAAACAAACATACATTTGGTAGAATAGAAAAGCTCACTTTCCGAATTCATCAAATTAAAGACAGGGTCAAGTATGTTCAACTCATAATTCAGTTCGATTCTGATAGGCCCCATTCGTATGAGATTTTTCCAGTATTTTGCAAAACTAAAATTCTTCATACATCAGATACTTCGACCACTTGCTGATGCCTTGGCACTGAATGCAGTATAAAATCGACATACTTTCCCTTCATATTCTCATCAAAAGAGAACTTTACCCCTTAAAAAGAGCCCAACCCCAAACTAGTACTCCATTATACATTGGAGTCGAAAAAATGATAACCTTGCTGTTTCACAGACATTTTCATGTATTCTTGTTCACTGTTGTATTATCCTTCAACATATTCACAAACACCAACCTTGGAACCCGATACGCAGGAAGTGGGAGCATGGAATTCAACAGAAAATCATTGCAAAGCAACACGTTAACCCCAACCTTTGCTACAACTCCCTGTCAATCTATGCCAGTTCCATCCAGACAAACCCTTGGCTACTGGCGGACACTGCCCTTTCAGTTGCCCTGTCTGCTACCCAAAACACGTCTTCTTTCATAAGGAAGCTGTCCAGGAGCCCTCAGATCAGGCCCCGAGACGTAGCTCCCATGGAGGACTGTCTCGATGCCCTGGGTGATGCTGTACAAGATCTCAAAGATTCCATAGTCGAGATGGCTCATATTAAAGATGACAAGAATTTTCTTTTTCTGATGAGTAACATCCAGACTCAGTTCAGTGCTGCACTCGCCAACGAGGACAGTTGCACCGATGGGTTTTCTGATAAAGCCATCGTCAGCAAGGTGAAGATGGCGGTGACACGGAAGATAAAGAGCATTGTACAACTAACGAGCAATGCCTTGGCTTTGATCAATAACTATGCTTCTGATCATGTCCAAGGACGCACGGTCTTATAATACCTGTGAATAAAGAGTAGTGCATAAGATTTTCTTTTTCTGTTTTATACAGCCCTAGGTGAACCACTGAGGGAAAGAAATGGTGTAGGCCTTTGGTGGGTTGGGGGTTGGGGATAGGGAAAGGGATCCAACCAGGGCATACCCTACCCCATTAACCACCCATGACCCAACATTTCACAGCCAAGGGGGGACCCGTATGCCTACTAAGAAGGTGGTCCAGAATCTAGATAACAAATATAGAGGCAGAGCGATAGCTCCTTGCAAAGACAGTCAGAAGCTGGAAGTGCGTCTTCAGTTTGCATATATAAAATACAGTCAGCGTAATAGCTCCTTGTAAAGACAATCTTCAGCAATGGAAAAGCCAATACTTATATAAGCAAATGCAAGTAGCTCACAAAATAAAAAAGGTCAAATCCAAATGCCTAAAAATATATTTCAATCTGCGGATGCCCAGTACGCAAATAAATTACACAGGCACCACAAAAGAGAAGATTTCGATCTTCAGATGGGTTTACAGCCATTGACAACATGTGGGAGACTTTTGGATCACAATTCACAAATTACAGCACTGATTCCTGTTAATCAAGGATCACTACCGTTTTGAAACATCAGGGAATGTTGGAAATTCGCTCTTGCAGACTATTGATGATCAGCATCATTTGGTGGCAAGGGCTCAGGATGATCGCTTCAGGGGAGACATGTTATGAATGAGAGACAATGTGGTACTTGCAGCAAAAATCTGCACCAGCAATCCTGCAACATTTAAATATCAACAACTTCAATTTGTTTGCTTGGTGGGAATGAAGCAGTGGTGGAGCCGGGCAAGGGGGTTCAATTGACCCCCCAGCTTTTGGGGAAAAATAAAAAATAAGTGTGGAATATTCTGGTGGAAATAAGAAATAGATATATATTTAGTTAGTTCTTAGATACTTGACAAAGCAGTGCATAGCAAACTGCTTGGTTGCCTGTTGCTCCGTGTGGGAGGTTGTGGGTTTGACTTCTCATGCTGCCATCTGTGTATTTTTTTTTTTTTTTTGAATCATTTTAAAAGTCTGTCGAACAACAATATCATGTTTTACTTTCAAAAAATGAGATCTCGTCGAGGACAACTTTCTTGAACGTCTTAGCTACGCACTTCATTTTTAGAACTATTAAAGTTTATATTAAGTGTATTATTAATCTCAATCCCCTTGCTTTGAATCCTGGCTCCGCCCCTGGAATAAAGTAAAGAAAGCTAGAAAAGCAACAAGAATTACCAACAAAAATGCGAACACCCTCCATAATCTGTACTCTCTGTTTCTTTGTACTGCTTGCAAGCCCACTTCGAAAAGCCTGTGTATTGTACAAGTAAATAATCAAACTGGGGAAAAAGGAAAATTACAGCATTTACGAGCTTGCCCTGAAAAGGAGGAGCAGAGCAGTGATAAGATCCACAAGAATAATCCAAACACTTTGGACAAGGAGGATATTGCATCAGATACACATACAGAATTCGATCACAACTAACCCACTCAAGCAGAACACCATAAAGGAATGAAGGCAGCGGACATGAAGCTCGCAAACCTTGTTACTCAAGTAGTTGTTAATGCACCTGAGAAGATGCATGCTTTTCTTGGACAGCTTCAAACGTACACTTTCACCAGCTCACAAAAATCCTTCACTCTGAGAGTGTCATTGACTCATTGCTGATACTTAGTAAAATGGAAGGAAATACAATCGCACGAAAAGTCATTAGCTAGAAGCAGTTGCTGAGATCACATACTCCTTGTGAAAAAGAGTTCCCACTAAGTCTAGGACCCCCCCCCCCCCCCTTCAAGTGCAACAGCAGGACATATCCCCCAGAAATCCTGCAGTAACGAGTTTTGCTTGGGTTATACATATGATAAGAGTGATAGTCAAAACAACAAATTTATTTAACCAAATTGGTTAGACTATAACTCCTCTTTTTTTAATCAGGAAAGAATGAATGTATTTCATTAACATAAGGGTGGATGCAAAGTTAGCATCCTACAAAAGGCTATACACATCCCTTATGCACACTATCCACAAAATCTAAGAGATCAAGAGAAGAGTAACAAAAGATCCATTTGTCCCAAAAATAAAGAGACTTGATGAAATAATCTTTAAAATATTGAAGCGGCATCTGCACACCTCAAAAACTCTCGCATTTCTTTCACGCCAAATGCTCCAAAAAAATTGTATGAGGAAATAATCTGGCATTCTTCTTTTTAGCTTTCCTACCCAAAAAGTACTCGCATGTATAGAGGTGATCCAAAATAGAATTGGACATAACCCAAGAAACTCCCAAGCAACTAAAGGCTAGATCCCAAAGAGCTCTTGCAAAAGGGCAATGAAGTAATAAGTGGTTCACCAATTCTGCTGCAGCTTTGCATAATGGGCATCGATTCACCAAGATCTTACCCCTCTTTTGCAAATTATCGTAAGTCAAAATACTATCATGGGCAGCTTCCCAAACAAAAAAAGACATTCTAAATGAAGTCAGATATTTCTAAATAATCTTCCATGGAAAACGCATTCCCAATATTCGATGCAAAGGTGAAGAAGGCAGAGAGGCAAGTTTCATATAACAAGACTTCACAGTAAAGCTCCCTTTAAGATTGAGATCCCATCTGACTGAATCAAGAGAGGATCATCCGATAGGAATCCCATTCAGCTTAATAAGTAAGCCTATACGGGAGACGTCATCCCCTAAGACATCACGAATAAAAATAGGTGACCAAATGCACAACCCAGATACATGGCCACAATACGCAGCCACAATAGCTTCTTTATTCTCCGCAAGAGCATAAAGAGAAGGGCAAAGGTCCCGCAAAGGAGTACCTTCACACCAACGATCATGCAAACAAAAAATGGCAGAGCCATCGCCCACCTCAAAAGAAAGATGAGGAAAAAATCTATCCCATCCTTTACAAATAAACCTCCAAAGGCTTACTCCATAAGGACCATTAGGTCTAGAAGGAAACTGCCCAAGCCCCTCCTCACCATACTTAATACAAATCACCCTTTTCCAAAGGTTGGTCTTCTCATTCATGAATCTCCATAGCCACTTACCATGCAAAGCCTCATTAAAGAGCTTCAAGTCTCTAACTCCGAACCCTCCTCTTGACATGGAAAGCTTAATAATATCTCATCTCACTAAATGATACTTGAAATTAGCACCGAAAGAGCCCCAAAGGAATTACACCGGTATCGGAAAAAGAGATAGGAAGTAAATGGGAATGCTAGAAAGAACGCTTCCGATGAGAGTGGGTCTGCCACACTTAGAAAGGTAGTTAGCCCTTCATCCAGAGAGTTTTTTTTTTTTCCCTCCAAATCTTTCCATGATTGGCTCCCAGATGGATTTATCTTTGAATTTTACTCCAAAAGGAGACCAAAATAGTAGGTAGGAAAAGAATCAACGGTGCATCCTAACACCCCCGCTAGCAATTGGATATTATCCACCTGGCCCACCGGCAAAATAAAGCTTTTTGCCAACTTGACTCATAGACCAGAAACCAAATAAGAATACAACGTAGGTTCACCAGCTGCTCACAGTCATTGTCACAAAAAATGATTGTATTATCGGCAAAGAGAAGATGGGATACACTAATGGTAGTTGACTTCCTTCGACCCACTGAAAACCCAGATAGGAGACCTACCGAAGTAGCTGCAAGCAACATCCTAGTGAAAACCTCCATGACCAACAAAAACAGAAGAGGAGAATGACTCTTTAAGTTTTGCATAGATGACTTCTCCCACATATGGCCGAAACATGATCACACGAAATATAACCTGCAAAATCACACATCATCACCGTCTCACATGGATCATTGACCCCAGAAAATGTTTTTTTAGAGAATTATTGCAAAAAAGTAAGGTAGTACAACAAATAAAGAAAGCAAATAGGAAACGCATGAGCGAATTGAAAGTAAAATTTGGTTGATGAGTGGAGGAATGAAGCAGCCCAATAAACTCAGCCAATTTCCTGATGAATATCATGGATCAATAATGAAACAGCAACTTAAAAGGCCTCAGCACATGTGAAGGAAGACTTTCAAGATGATGACCAAGATTTAATGCTGAGAATGAACCCAATCAATGCCCAAAAACATGCTGCTGATTTTGGCATTGTTAACAAATTGCGCGCGCACACACACACATGTACATAGACGTGTATATACATATATCAGTAAACACCACAGAATGACAGTAGTATGTCAATTAGAGGCAAATTGAAATTCTTTCTTATATTCTTTTTGGGAGTAGAATTTTGGGCGGAGGAGTTGTTGCCCCTAATGAAAAGAAGGAACAAAGAGAGAGAACCAGACAGAAAAGCGCACCGTATAAGTGGGGGAACCTTCATTCGGCAAGATGAAGCCGCCATCGATGGATTTGATATCGTAACTTGATACACAAAGACCCAATTTTATTATCACCTTCAACAAACAACAATTCAATTAAGAATAACATCAACAAAGTAATACAAAAAATTATAGCAATTTGGAGGAATTTGGACTCATGATAACCTTGTCCATGAAGATGGATTCAAGCTCTCCTCTAATTGCATCTTCAAGGGGAAGACCAAGCTTGCATGCAGGCACCCGCAGTTTGTGCTCTAATAGACTCAGAGCAAACATCCCCTCCCTGATTCGCTCTACTCGTTCTCCCTTGAATTAGAGATACAGAGAGAGTAAGAGATGCAGAATTGCCCAGTAATGGAGGGATGGTGAGTTTTTGGCATCCCGCTTCATCAAAGGAAGTGCAATGTTTCGGGCTGATGAGTTTTTACAAAAGTTAAGTCCCTAATTTTTGATGAAACTAGTCACAAATCTTTAAAAAGGGAAGATGGGAAGAGCGCAGAGTTGGAAATCATAGAAAACCTTGAAAACTAAAACCCTTAGAAAACAAAAAGCACCCAAGCTATTATGCTCACAGTTGTAGATCACAGTCTATTTAAATTAAAACCCTAATCATAGGATTATCATATTCCTAATAAGGCTTTTCTAGCTACAAATATTAGCATCATCATATTCTCAACTGAATCACGCACTATCAACTCCACTCAAGAACAATATTTTAAAATTTTTAAAAACCCACCTCAACTTACAAAATAAACGAGCAATCAACCATGCCAACAAACCAATAATGAATAAAGACATCATCTTTCTTCCGTATCTCCTACTTCACTGCTATTATCTAAGTCTCACCTAGGATTTTAGGCTATCAGTTTTCTCACCCAACACCAGTTTCAACCACCATTATTGTGCAGTGAACTAAGAAACTCAAGTTGAACGTTAAAATCGACCAAAAACTTGACAAATAATTTATGCAATTGAAGGTTAAATAACTCAAAAAATAAAAGGATTTACCCAGAACAAAGCAAATCGAGTAACGGAGCAAGGGAGATTAACGAAGAAGCCGAGTCGTCTGGGTCGAATCTCTGCCGGGCTCCACCGGCGACGGTGGGAAGGCTAGGTCTGGGAGGTCAGGGATGTCTGCTGGGATCCAAAAATGGAAGAATAAAAAAATGAAGGCTGCAGCAGAATCGAACACGGGACCTTTGAAGAAGATGGAGCTTTAAGATTTAGACTAGGTACACACTTTTAACTTCAAACACAAAAAAAAAACCTAAAGCATCATTACATAATATCCTCTTTTACCTTGCTTAATAATTTCTGCTTCAAACAAATCAATTGATAGAAAAGAAAGCATCCAAAACACTTCAAATATGAAGATAACATCACCAGGTTCTTTACCTTGCCTGAAAAATTATCTTCCCTTTGTAGCTTCTTTGTTCTGCCTAAAAATGTAGATGGATGACCCCACAATCCAAACAGTCAAAGTAGTCTGTGGGACTCAGGTGCAGCAGAATTCAGCTCCTTGCATCATAAATTTTGTGACAAATGAGAAACATCAGCAACCAACCACGAATTTTTGGGTGTGGGGAATAAGTCTCAAGCTCAGCTTGGTACACCAGTTATGGCATGAGGAATCCAAGCCCTCGTCAAGCAGGCTTGAGGAATGCATATTCAAGGATACAACATTGCTTGTCGAAGTTTGAGGGTCGAGCTTTGAACATATGATGCTTAGGTATTCAGATGTCAAATTCTTGAACAGAGAGAGAAATTTCAATTTTGATCATGCCACTAATAGATCGACTCTAATTAAACTAAGGATGGAGGAGTTGACAACTGACATCATATTATCTACATCTTGTTGTTTTACTTTACAGTGAAATAAAAAAAACTCACTATATTTGCAGCATAATAATAACTTCAAAACTAGTAAACATAAATGCTTCACCCCAAATATAGAAAAGCACCAAAATATATCAAAGAAACCACTTTAAATGTGGAGGATCTGAACTCTACAGCAACAAATTTGTGGTTACCAAAACATCATCCTCATCAGATGGGCAACAAACAGATGGGCAGAAATTTTTACCCCAAATCAGATTAGGCAGAAAATTAAAATGAAAAGAGCAAACGAGAAGAGGGAGGAAGAGTGAGAATCTGAGAATCAGAGGGTAAGAAACTTTTTGCCCCACATCAGATCTACAAATACGACGCCAAAAAAATTAACAAAAAGCAACTAAATAAGGGCTGAAGATGATTACGAGGATGAACACTCGATGGTTTGCTCACCAGCAGCATGCGGTGGCGACTTAACTAAATGGTGAGAGAGCGAGATACAGAATCAGGCCAAAAATCAAACTAAAATGCTATCCCACCGGTGAGAGAACAATCTGTGTTAGTTCCGTTCAAAGTGATCTTAATTGATCTAATCCAAAGTTTCCTTAATCTCATTGACAACTAAATCAAACTTTTCCATGCAAACTTTAATGGCAGCTAACTTTTGATATCTATTTTGAGATCTTTGAGAGCATTTTTGATGTGTCTTTAGCCCCGTTCAAGGCCACAATTTTTGGGCGGCGTTGCAAAGGTTTTGCCGGCTTTTCTTGACCTTGGAGGCGAAAGGAGAAAGGGCCACCAAGGAAAGTTTACAATATTTGGCAGAGTTAAATTCATTTCTGAATCTTAGGGCTGTCAAATAGATCAAGTCAGGTCGGGTTCGTATTCGGGTCGAAGTTAAACGGGTTGAAAACCCCCCGACCTGAACCTAACCTATCTAATAAACGGTGAAAAATCCAACCTGAAACCGTTTAGCGTTTAAACGGGTCAACCTGATTCTGACCTGTTTAACCCGTTTAACTTAAACGGGTCAAAATCAGGTACCACTTACCTGTTTAACCCATTTAAGTTTCAAACTTTAAATGAACATATGTGTGAGCCTGAGACTGCAGCTGAACACTTTGTAAACAATACATGCAATGATGCAGTAGCCAAATCGTGCATTGTCTTCTTTAGTTCATAACCAACCATCAGTTAATGTCTCTTTAATTAAGAATCTAATGAAAACAACTTCTCTTTAATAATGGAATAGAGGTTGCATGGTTTGGGAAACCCAGAAACACAAACAACCCCCCCCAAAAGGTCAATGCCCTTGTTAAAGGGCAATGGTGCAGTAGCACAAAGAACAGGCTAAGACTTTAGTCTATCAAATTTCTCGGTCAAAAAAAAAGCTAAAAGGCCAGAAAATTAAAGAAATTTGATTACACAGTGAAACTTACTTGGATAAAAAGAAAAGGATCAGCCACAAAATTATTGGAAAATCCAGCCTCAAAAACTGAAGCATAGGTAATCACAGGGTTTGCCACTGGCCAAGCTGCACTCTCATTCTTCCGTATACCCTTCTGGAAAACCCCAATATGCAAAAAATTCAGAAAATATGAATTTATCAACGTCTCCATCCACTAATCAAAAATCAAAAAGAAATAAATAAATAAATTGTATCTAGGATTACCCTTTGGCCTTTACCCACCAAAGCAACTATTTAGCAAGCGGATAAGGGAAAGGCAGGGGCAGTCGACGGTGCTCCGGCTAGCTCCAGACGATATTCCGGAGGCGGCCGACGGTTGCAGCATGGGCAGTGGGTCTCGTCGAACAGGGGGTTGAAGCAGAGCAAGAGAGCTGAGCGAGAGCAAATGGCTCCTTGCTAATTGCTTGGGATAACAAGCAACGGGGTAGGAGGTGGCGATGATAGCAGAGGAGGACCGACAATAGGAGCGGCGGCCCACCTAGGTAGAAGGCTTGACGCTGTGTCTTTGTGAGGCTGAGCGAGAGAGATGATTATAGAGGAAGAGGCTGGCTGATGAATGTGTTCTGTGATTGTGAGGCAGAGGCAGTGAGGGAGCCGAAGTGATTCTAGACACAGGGAGGGGTTTAGACTTTTAGTGGGTTAGGTTTAAAAAGGGGAGCCCAATACCTATTTTGGATCTCTTATGGCGCCTAAATAAAATTCAACCCTCCAAATAAAATCTGAAATTTTGAAACCTTAAGAAATTCCCCCCCAAAACAAAAAATATACATGATACATATATATATTAAAAGGGTTAGACGGGTTAAACGGTTATACGGTAATCGATAATCGGGTTGACCTACTAACCTAATTAATTAAACAGATTAGATAGATATTTTTTCGTGTCGAAAATCTCGACCTGAATCCAAACTGTTTAATTAAATGGATTAATCATGTCAATCTGTTTAATTAAATGGATTGAAAATCTTTATCTAAACCCAACTAATTTTATGTTCGGTTCGAATCGATAATTGTGTCGGGTCAGCCATAGCCAGAGGACTCTTAATTCTCTCCCGTCTATCTTATTGCCTTCTCTTTTTGTAATCTCCATACCTAGAGGACTTTCAATTCTCTCTACCCGCCGCCCACGCCTCAACCAAATAACTGATTCTTCTACGCCCTTCATCAATTTGCCATTCAACAATTGAATTGTAGAATTGATATCCAGAATTCAGCCACTAAATTCTTTTTGCACTAATCTCAACTGCAATACTTGTCTTCTTGGCCTTTTAGAAAATCATCAAACCCCATTTGCTCTTTCTGGATCTAGGGGCCCTCCTCTGTTGATGCCTTTCAACTTAAGCAAAGGTATGCATCGTCTCTATGTCGAATTCTGGTTCTTTCGACATTGATGACCTCTGGTTTGTTTTTTCAGTTTTTAATTTTTCTTTCCTTCTAATTTTTGCAATTCTCTGTCAAGAACTCTGTTGTTGATTTTTTTCCCCCCTAAATTGTTTGGATTTCAATTTGGTGTTCTCTTCGGTGGTTTCAATTTGTTCTACTATTCAGTTCGAAGCACAAGTGTGGTGATCCTGGAAATGGTTGTCTTTGAGTTGGAAACCCTTTGTGCTTCAGTACAGAAGGAATTCAATGGAGGTTAGGCTAGGCACAAATAAGATTTTGCCAAAGAAGAATTTGCTGACCCATCATCAACCCTTTTTTCATTGTAAGAATTTGTGTTTTAGTTTCAATCTTTTTGTCGATTAGGGTTATTTTGACTTTAGATTTGTTTGCCCATGAGGAATTTTGTCTATCATGGTTCAAAATGAAATCTGGGTACATGTGAAGTGTCTCTTTCTCCTTCCATTACTGTGTTTTTAATTTGATGATAATTCGACAATTGGTTCATGATTTTGGTGTACTTATTTTAGGTTCGTTACTGATTCATGATTTTGGATTCTTTGTTGTCTATAATAATCAATTTATGAAATTGAATTTTTATTATTTTTTTTGATAAGGAATTTTTATTTATTTTTTAATCTAGACTAGGTTTAGATTTAGTTTGTTGGTTTGGAGTTTGGCGTACAATAAATGGTGAACAATTTCTGTTCATCTTGTTATTTGTTTTATTTATTTTATGTTTTTAATTAGACATTAATTAATTTTTGTTGATAATTGAATGACCATTTTTTATTTTTACTAATTTTGAATTTGGATGTGGAGTCCTTACCTTACTTATTGATAATTGGTTCAAAATTTGCTTTTTAATTAATTTTAGATTTTTGGTTGAGTGGATAATTAGTGTATGATTTTTAGGTAATATGGGCACTGAGTGGAGGCAGGTGGAGAGAGGACTTGGGGAGGGGTAGTCATAGGGTATGGGTTTCTCTGAGCATTAAGAAGACCTAGGAAAAGGGGGTGCAGATGTGGAAATTAAAGAGATAGTGTGCACTGTGCATGGTGCTAAACTAAACGCATTTGATGACTTCTATATGCCTAGGAGGAATTTATTCTTTTCTTTTTGTGAACACCACCCTCTCTTGCTGGCTTTTTTTTTTTTTTTAAAAGGAAGTCACTTAATTCAACAAACTCTAATCTTTCTTATGGTTATAGCCTCCTTATATTTAAATCTCACTGGAATTGGTTTCTCCACCCGCCCTTAATGGCGTAATCTTTTGATATATTATCTGTCTATTTCTTTGACTTAATGCCATATGATTTGTGAATGAGAGGTTAAGTTTGACAATTACGCCTGATTTAGTTGCATAAGTGGATGCCATTTATATATGTGAAGTCTCTTAACATGGTGGTTCAAAAGCTAATTTGATGCTATTTGTCTCCCTCATATATATTCAATTTTGTATGTGAAGGTTTGAATATGTTTGAAAAATTTAAGTGTTTTTGTGCTCCAATGATGGAGTCGCAAATGTAGTCATTCTAAATGATTTTATCCCAACTAGAATGAAATCCGCTCACCCCCCTTCTCATGTAAATTTCAACATTTCTCCCAATTTTTATTATTTTAAGTATAGTTTTGTTAAATGCCTTCATTTCACTTAGTTGAGTGTTTTTTAGGTTTATTTATGTTGAATCAACATGAGAAATGAGGAAGAAATCATCACTATCCAAGTGACCAATGCTTGCAAGAAGCAGAGGTGTACTCAATATCCCCTATAGCAAATAACACTCTTTACTGTTTATAGTGTCATGTGTTCTCAAATCAACGTAGATCATTCGGGACAATCATTGTGTATGATTTTGTTTATTAATAGTATACAAGTCTAATTCGTTATTGAATGCTAATTTACTCATATGGAAATAACTGTGCATATCTTCCACTTTTTCGTCATGATAGTAATCAATTTATAAAAAAATAAGTATGTTTATGAGGTTGAAGCCAGTGTGAAGTAAACTCTTGGATGAGATTAATGTGGAAAAAGACTGGATGTTTTCTCCTATATGTAAATGGCATTGATATGCTAATTGTGGAATATTTTTAGACGATATTAATCATCTTTTGTTTATAACTAATAGACTTTAAATTTGTAATTTGTCTCATACTAAAAGTGGTGAACACTCTGTATGCCAAACCACTTAGTATGACCATATCGTGCAAAGTGGAATAGTTCTGGGAGGGTCTTCTTGCTTAATTATCAATTCTTTTGTATTCAATATTAATGGACATTTTTAGCAAGAAAATATGCTTGAGTTTTGACTTTGAAAGATAAAATACTATTCAATTTTAGTTATGCAAATCTCGCTTCTATTTAAGAAATTTGTATAGGACTTGCATGAAATTTATTTGTCTCAAATTTTATGTATATTGAAATTGTCGTGCCACTCTTCATGGCATTTGTCATGATGACAATATATTCATACGTTTTTTTAATTCATTACCTATATCAAAAGATACATTTGGATTATATCTTTTAGGGTCAGTTTGGACGTGAATAATCCAAATTTAGGGGGTTTGGACGCCAATAATTGGACGTTTGAAAATAGCTTCTAACAATCTAACATTTGGAGTATTTATATTTAGCATTACATAGGTCATTGTAGATTGTATTATTGGTGTCTAAACCTTATCTTTTAATATTTTAGGTTTTCGAAAATTATTAGTCTCAATAGTATATGAAATTGTTATCCATTTATTTTTTTGAAGAGAAAATTTTGTCAGTAAAATGACATAATTTGATCGATTGGGTTATGAACTAATATTGGAGGGAGTACATTAGCTTTCATGAATAGTTTTTAAAACCACTTTCTACTTTTATTATCCACGTATGTTATTCTAAAATTAACTAAATTCAAGATTACTTTGTAAGCGTTGTTGATAAATATCTTTAAAGTTTTTTTAATTTAATGTGCTATTTTATACATTTTCTTGAACAATGAAATGCATTATCTATGCTAATAGGGGTTTTTTTCGGGGTGTAAGAAATCATACACATATTGCGACGACAAAATTTAAAATATCCTTTCAAGAAGTTATTGTTATAATTTATTACTTCAAACCCAATAAAAAAATACAAGTACAATATTATTTTAAAAAATTGAAGATTAATATGTTCCGTGCATAGCACGGGTCTATACTAGTTAAATAAATTTATAAACTATTTGGAGTTTTTCACTTTTTTTTAACTCCCTCCGAAAGAGGGTCCCTCCCCTTCGCTCGTCTTCTCCGTCTGTCAAGTGTTGTCTCTCTGACCGCCCTTCCTCAGCCTCTGAACAGAGAAAATATTTGAACCCTAATCTGAAACTTCTATGTTTCTCAGAATCCGAGAAGTACGAGCAGGAACCTGCATGAATTTTGTCTTTTGAGAGTTGAAGAAGACATTTACAGGCTCATTCATAAATCAGAAGCAGAAATTTGCGGTTAGAAGGATCGATTTGAAGTAAGCGCTTCAAATTTCAACTCAATTTTGTGTGTTGATGCCAATTACTATCCGAAATTTCAATCTAGGTTTAGGGTTTTTTGCGGGGTGCGGTTTCGAACTGATATGACTCAAATTGAGGGTCGAAGTCAAGCTATGATTTCCAATTTCAACTTAATGGTAGTTCGTAATGCCCTTTACAATGCCAATTTAGGTTTAGCGTTTTCGAAAACGGAGCAAATGGGAGGGGCATTGTTCGAAGGCTTTTGCATTCCCCTCCCCCCAATTTCGATATAGCTAATCTTGTTTTTCCATTTTCCCGCGTTTTGTACTTTATTTTAGATCAAATAAATATCTAACTTCAAAAAACGATTGAAGAAATACATTTAACCTGCTGAAGCTTTTTATCTACCTGTTACATTAGATTTGGGTTCTATGGTGGCATATTTGTTTCAAATGGTTAAATTTATGGCTTACCTGACCTAAAAATAGTGGCATTTTTAGAAAAAAATCAAAAGAGCATTGGTATTGTTAGTCTTGAGCTCAGCAATTTATCAACTACAGAATCAGAGATTATCTAGAAGAGTGAGAGGATGCAGCAACGGAGATCAGCTTCAGGGAGGCCATCAGGAACTGATGGCTCCGACTACTCTTATCGCATGGTTGTTGATTCCAGTATGTTCTCTATATCCCATTTCTTTCATCTTGTCTTACTGTGCATTCTTTAGACAACCTTTTCTTTCACAGCCGACTATTTTCCATTAATCATGATGATTGTGTAATTTCTCTCATTTCCTCTCTAATTGTGTGTGTTACTTGAAATTCATTCAAAAGGGTATACCAAAGTGGCCAAAAGAAAGACTCGTCTTTCTCAAATATTCCTTATTCAGGTGGTACATCTTCCCCTCTTTTCATTTCTTATGTTCATTGACTTGTGACTTCAGCTTTATGGGAGTGATTAGCTGCTTTGCTGTTGTTTATGGAAGCATATTTTGAAATCGATATCATTTGTTATCAATTGGGTTTGATTTTCTGACTAGTTCGACAATCTCCCTTTGTTTTGCAGGGGCTCATTGTACTAGCCGACATTTTTCTAATATCACTGCCAGTAATAAAGGGAGAAGATCCAAATGTGCTTGCCATTTCATCAGCTGCTGTCAGTTTTATTTCTCTTATTATTGGTGAATCAGGTTTGTGTCCATATCCTTACTGTGCGTGTATGTCTTACTATGCTATTTGGTTCCCCTGATTTCATTTGTGTATGCATACTTACTTAAAAAGGGCAGCCCGGTGCACAAGCATCCCGCGTTCATCCAAGGTCCGGGGAAGGGCCGCACCCCAAGGGGTGAATTATAGGCATACTTGCTTATTTATTCTGTAATTTTGCAGGCCGCAGACATAGCCGTGCTGCATTGTTGAGGATTTATTTGATCTTGTCAATTGTTGCATTGCTTCTCTCAGTTGCCTGTGCAGTGAAAAGTGATCTCCTGTTAGAGGTAACTAGCTTTGGCTTAATGAAACCATTAGTTTGATGTAGTCACAGCTTTTCCTTAAATTGCTAAAGAAAGCTTTTCCTTAAATTGCTAAAGAAGGCTGTGTTATGTTCTTGACTCTAGATTTATCATTAGCAGTTCAGAAGCAATTTATGAGTAAGGTCATGTGCTCGAACAATGCAATATTATATGAAGTATACAGAAGGATTTTTATGTTTTATTATATCCGTAAGATGCTATTGCTTCAAGCCTATAGCATCAGTTTCTACCTCAAATATACTCTGTTTGAAGTTGATGCTGCATCATTTGCATAAGTTTTTTTGTACAGTATTCTTGCTGTTGAGGTGCAATACTACATGGAATTGGCTATTTGTGTTCCGCATGCATGCATGTCCCTTTGCGAGCTTGGCTATTGTCTGAAATTGTGCCATATAAACTTTAGGATCCAAGTTTTTCTTGCCGATATTGGTTTGAGTAACTGAAACAGGTAGTTGAGGTAAAAATGAAGAGTCTAGGTACATTCTTGACTTGGGGAAATGGTTTTAATTGTTAGTGCAACTAATTTTTAAATTAATGGCTAATAGAACTACTCCATGCAGCTCGAGGTGATTGTTTTGCTTAACAAAAATGTGTGTTTGGGAAAGCCAATTAAAACTCAAAGTGTATTAGAGCGAAAAAATATCACAAGGGCATTGGGTATCCCTAATCTAGTACTTGAATCCTAGATATTAGTGGCATAATTTTCTACATAATCTTCTATGCTCCATTTGTCTCACCTCAGTGCGGTGTTTAAAAAAACAAAAAACTAATTGATGGGGTCAAGATGTTCTACAGCTACCACATTTGATGCGTAATTCTTGTATAACTGCTTGGGAGGGACTATGAGATGGCCCTATGGTAACCCCTCACCCCAAGCAAGGGACCCGCCCATCTGAACTCCTATCCTGTATATGGATCTATAGTGGCTGTGGATGGACAAGAATGCAAGGTATGTTTGAGGACAGAATCAATGTTTGATTAACTTGTATGAATTTCTGGCTTTGCTTTAGACTGATGATGAGCTATGTTTACTTGAACTTGGCTAGGCCCATGTCGAAGTGTCAAGTGTCCAACATAGATGTCGCGTCAGACTCAAATTTTTTGAGAAATTTTGTACATTTTTGGTCTAAAATGAAGGTTCGAGTCTCCATACCCATGTCCAAGTGTCAAGTGTCCAACATGGGTACTTGAGGCAAAACAGAGAGTTGAAGTAACATAGATGATGAGATGAGTCTCACATAAATAAGAGGTGTCTGCCTTTGGTAGGTGTAGGATTACACCTACCTTATGAATACATTCAACCCTTGGTACACCTGGCCTTTTGAGCCACTTGCCTTATTAGTAGTATAATTTTCTACATAGACCACTATGCTCCATCCTTAATACAATTGGTAAAAAAGAAATATAAATTTCAAAAAGGATCAATCCATACATAGGAATTTCAAAAGCTGCCAATTTCTACCCCATTTGATGCATAATTTTTTGCACCTGCACAAAAGAAGAGAAGGGGGGTTTGGGGCACCCATCCAGACTTCTATTGTGTGTATGCGTACCTATAGTGGCTATGGTTTAACAAGATTTGCATGAGGACGTAACCAACACTTAGTTGACATGACTATGAATTCGTAGCTTCTGTCACAATGATGAGTCTTACATAGACAATAGTTTCCTTGGGTAGGTGTAGGACTATCCTACTTAGTTGTGAACGCACTGGATATTTTTGGTAGCTTATTGTGATTGAGTCACGGCTGGTGTCATGGAAGAGTGTGCAATTTTCTTGATAGGTGAGAAGATGACTTCAACTCCTTACCCCCCCAACCCTCAATTGCCAAAAACAAGGAAAGAAAAGCTCCTTTATGCCTGAACTTATAAGCTAATGCCGTCATGGTTGAGAACAGTAACTATATCCTATTCTCAACTAATTTTACTGAGAACTGAGTACATTCGCTTAACCGTGTATCAGGGTATCAACTATCAAATTGTTCGGTAAAAACTAAAAACATTGTTCCTTCAATCACCGAGGAAGACATGTTCCTGGCCAATGCACCCTCATATGGATTGTATAGTGGAGCGTCGCCGGTCACCTAGACACGATCTAATGATACCAAATTCCTTGATCCTTATGTGTTGTCCAAATATAGGACTAACAACCCCAAAAAGAATGACATTATTTAAAAGTAGCTGTGGTAGAGATGATATGTGGTTGTGCATGATGTATTAGAATTTAAAGAGTTATAGTCTAACCATCCACCTGGTTGATTGATGTCGTCATTCCTCCTTCTCCTTCTCACCTACGTGGGTGTTGTCCCAAGTGCGGATTCAAGGGAGAACCAGCTTCATTTCTCCGGTCTTATGCTGATACTGTTTCTTCTTCAGTTTTGAGGAGAGGTAAGGAGGTGAGTGATTTGGGTATTACTCTTGATCATGCTGAGCCCTTGGAGGTGCAAAGGAGGGGGTGTCTTCTGGAAATAGAAGGAGGAATCAGGAGAGCCTAGGATGTGTCTCTTGTCCTTAGAGTACTTAGGTTTATACTTGTCGAAATTGTTCCCTTGGCTTAAGATTGAGGGATAATAGGGGAATCATCTCAAACAATGAGGACTTGGGTGGGGTTGAAGCGACTCCAGATGAACTTCTTGCTTCACTCCTTAATGCTCAGTTGGACTCCTTTTCTCCAGCTGGAGTTACTTCGTATGATCCTACGAGGTTTGAGGTGGAAATCAATAGTCAGCTTTCCGTTGCTATTAGTACTGCTTGGGCTTTGAGCCATTGTGTTGCAGTCTCACATTCATCAAAGAGCTTTGCTATGAATTTGCTCTCAAATTCTGCTCCCCCTCGGTTTCTCCTCCTCCCTTGGCCCTATCCTCTCCATTGAGTCTTCCTTGGTTCAGGGGACATGGTGACCATCCCATTTTGTCTTCTCTTTTTTCTGTGGGAAGTTCTCTTCAATTAGGGGTAGGCTTATATGGTAGTGTTCACTGCGATTTGACTCAAGATGTTGTAAGGGATGCACTTGCCCTGAGTGTAGGATCCCGGAATTTTGGAGGTGTTTCTAAGGATATTGTTGCCGGGCGGGAGCCTCCTGTGCATAATTGGCCCTTGATCTCCGTTGGGCCCCCTTCAGGTTCGGAAGATTTGATAGCTCCTCGTGCAGTTGATTTCTCTTTTCTTCAAAATGCCAATGAGTCTTTTTTTGTTGAGGATGTGTGGGATGGTTAAAATGTGAGTTCTGATAAGGTCTCTAAATGGGTAGCCTCCAAACTTAAAGGCATTGCATCCTGTATTGGTGTGGCCTTTTCAGGGTATGAGACTGAGGTGATTCAGCTTCTGTCAAGAATTGAAAGAAGTAATAGTTTGCCTCAGCAAAATGTGGTTAGAACGTCTCCAACAACTAGAACTGTAGAAGACAAAGAGAGTTGCGAAGACTTGAATTCGGAGTGAACTATGATAGAGCTAATGCCTCTACAAGTGGGATGTTGGTGCCTTATATTTAGATTGCTTTCCTAGAATGTGAGGGGGTATTAATGATCGCGACAAGAAAGCTTTGCTAAAAAGTTTTTTGAGAGATTGGAAATGTGACCATTTGTGTCTTCAAGAAACAAAAATATAGGCTGTCTCACCTTCTTATATTCGCTCTTTTTGGGGTTATCACTCTGTTGATTTTACAGCCCTTAATGCAGTAGGCTCGTCAGGGGGTGTCCTTGTAATGTGGGACAAGAGTGTGTATCGCATGGTGTCTGCTTTTTGTGGTAACTTCTTGATCACTTGCATTCTTGAAACAGTCGAGAGTGGTTTTGCTTGGGCTTTCACAGGTGTGTATGGCCCTCAATCTAGGACTGATAAATTGAGATTTTGAGAAGAGCGCCGTCTTATTAAGGATAAGTGGTCTGGGCCTTGGTGTGTAGGAGGGGATTTTAATGAGATCTTATACCCTTACAAAAGGAGATCGGGTTTAAGCCGCTCTAATTTTATGGAGGAATTCCCTAACTTTATCAATAGTTGTGCTCTGGTTGATCTTCCTTTACAAGGGGGTGATTTTACTTGGTCTAGATGAGGCGAGGTTCTAGCTAGTTCAACACTTGACCGTTTTCTTATCTCCTTGGATTGGGAGGAACATTTTATAGACGCAATTCAGAAGAGGTTGCTAGACATCTTTCAGATCATTTCCCTATTTACCTAGAGAATGGGACGTTCTAGAGGGGGAGAATTCCTTTTAAATTTGAGAATATGTGGTTCGAAGTTAAGGGGTTTCGTGATCTTATTAAAAGGTGGTGGGAAGAGGCTTGTATTGAGGGATATGCTAGTTTCGTGGTTGCGAAGAAATTGAAGGTGATCAAAGCGGAAATCAAGAAATAGAATAGAGAGGTCTTTGGAGATATCAAGATTTGGAAGTACAACCACATAGATTCTATTAACCAACTTGATGTGAAGAAGGAAACTTCTGGTCTTTCTAATGAGGAATTGGAGCAGAGAAAAGCTGACAGAGATGAGCTAGCAAAAGTCATTTTTATTGGAGGCAAAAGTCGAGAGTATTGTGACTTAGAGTTGGTGATCGAAATACATGATTTTTTCATAGAGTAGCTAATTTTCGTAGGAAATTCAACTCCATGTCTTTTGTGATTGTGGATGGGAACCGTTTTGAGAATTGGGACGAGATGAAGTCTTCCATCCATGGGTCCTACAAATCCCTTTTTATTGAGCCTGAAGCTTGGAGACCAAAGGTTGACAACTTGATGATGCCCTCTTTATCGGTCTCTGCTAGAGGGGCTTGAGTTGGATTTCTCAAAGGAGGAAATTTTTAAAGCACTTCATGATTGTTGTGGCGATAAATCTCCAGGCCCAGATGGTATGATTATGGCTTTCCTCCAGGCAAATTGGGACACTCTTAGGGGTGATGTTTTGAGGATGTTTTCGGAGTTTTTTCACACTGGAAAATTTGTGGCAAGCCTCAATGCTTCTTTTATTGGGTTGATTCCTAAGAAAGCCAATGCGGAGAATATTAGAGACTACCGACCGATCAGTCTAGTCGGATGTATTTACGAGCTTCTTTTTAAAGTTAGTAATGGGTTGATTCCTCTTGGAATACTTGTCAGTGGTTCTCCTACAGATTTTTTTCTCGGCTTCTAGAGGCCTTCGCTAGAGGGGATCCGATCTCTCCTCTTCTGTTTTTGTTGGTCGTGGAGGTTTTCACTAGGATGTTGATTGCAGCGACTTCAGCAGGTCTCTTATCTGGGTTTTCAGTGGGTCGAAGGAATTCAACTACCATTAGTGTATCCCATCTTCTCTTTGCTGATGATACAATCATTTGTTGCGACAATGATTGTGAGTAGATGGTGAATCTACGTTGTATTCTTATTTGGTTTCTAGTCTATGCATCAAGTTGGCAAAAAGCTCTATTTTGCCGGTGGGCCAGGTGGATAATATCCAATTGCTAGCGGGGGTGTTAGGATGCACCATTGATTCTTTTCCTACCTATTATCTTGGTCTCCCTTTTGGAGTAAAATTCAAAGATAAATCCATCTGGGAGCCAATCGTGGAAAGATTTGAAAAAAACCTCTCTGGATGAAGGGCTAATTACCCTTCTAAGTGTGGCACACCCACTCTCATCCGAAGCGTTCTTTCTAGCATTCCCATTTACTTCCTGTCTCTTTTTTCGATACCGGTGTAATTCCTTTGGGGCTCTTTCGGTGCTGATTTCAAGTATCATTTAGTGAGATGGGATATTGTTAAGCTTTCCATGTCAAGAGGAGGGTTGGGAGTTAGAGACTTGAAGCTCTTTAATGAGGCTTTGCTTGGTAAGTGCCTATGGAGATTCATGAATGAGAAGACCAACCTTTGGAGAAGGGTGGTTTGTATTAAGTATGGTGAGGAGGGGCTTGGGTAGTTTCCTTCTAGACCTAATGGTCCTTATGGATTAAGCCTTTGAAGGTTTATTTGTAAAGGATGGGATAGATTTTTTCCTCATTTTTCTTTTGAGGTGGGCGATGGCTTTACCATTTTCTTTTGCATGACCGTTGGTATGAAGGTACTCCTTTGCGGGACCTTTTCCCTTCTCTTTATGCTCTTGCGGAGAATAAAGAAGCTATTGTAGCTGCGTATTGTGGCCATGTATCTGGGTTGTGCATTTGGTCACCTATTTTTATTCGTGATGTCTTAGGGGATGACGCCTCCCGTATAGGCTTACTTATTAAGCTGAATGAGATTCCTATCGGACGATCCTCTCTTGATTCAGTCAGATGGGATCTCAATCCTAAAGGGAGCTTCACTGTGAAGTCTTGTTATATGAAACTTGCCTCTCTGCCTTCTTCACCTTTGCATCGAATATTGGGAATGCGTTTTCCATGGAAGATTATTTGGAAATATCTGGCTTCATTTAGAATGTCTTTTTTGTTTGGGAAGCTGCCCATGACAGTATTTTGACTTACGATAATTTGCAAAAGAGGGGTAAGATCTTGGTGAATCGATGCCCGTTATGCAAAGCTGCAGCAGAATTGGTGAACCACCTATTACTTCATTGCCCTTTTGCAAGAGCTCTTTGGGATCTAGCCTTTAGTTGTTTGGGAGTTTCTTGGGTTATGTCCAATTCTATTTTGGATCACCTCTATGCATGGGAGGGCTTTTTGGGTAGGAAAGCTAAAAAGAAGAATGCCAGATTATTTCCTCATACAATTTTTTTGGAGCATTTGGCGTGAAAGAAATGCGAGAGTCTTTGAGGTGTGCAGATGCCGCTTCAATATTTTAAAGATTATTTCATCAAGTCTCTCTATTTTTGGGACAAAGGGATCTTTTGTTACTCTTCTCTTGATCTCTTAGATTTTGTGGATAGTGTGCATAAGGGATGTGTATAGCCTTTTGTAGGATGCTAACTTTGCATCCAGCCTTTTGTTAATGAAATACATTCATTCTTTTCCTGATAAAAAAAAAGGAGTTATAGTCTAATCAATTTGGTTAAATAAATTTATTGTCTTGACTATCACTCCTTATCATATGTATAACCCAAGCAAAACTCGTTACTGCAGGATTTCTGGGGGATATGTCCTGCTGTTGCACTTGAAGGGGGGGGGGGGGGCCTAGACTTAGGGGGAACTCTTTTTCACAAGGGGTATGGGATCTCACCAACTGCTTCTGGGCTAATAACTTTTCGTGCGATTATATTTCCTTCCATTTTATTAAGTATCAGCAATGAGTCAATGACACTCTCAGAGTGAAGGATTTTTGTGAGCTGGTGAAAGTGTATGTTTGAAGCTGTCCAAGAAAAGCATGCATCTTCTCAGGTGCATTAACAATTACTTGAGTAACAAGGTTTGCGAGCTTCATGTCCGCTGCCTCCATTCCTTTATGGTGTTCTGCTTGAGTGGGTTAGTTGTGATCCGCTTTTGTATGTGTATCTGATGCAATATCCTCCTTGTCCAAAGTGTTTGGATTATTCTTGTGGATCTTATCACTGCTCTGCTCCTCCTTTTCAGGGCAAGCTCGTAAGTGCTGTAATTTTCCTTTTTCCCCAGTTTGATTATTTACTTGTACAATCCACAGGCTTTTCGAAGTGGGCTTGCAAGCAGTACAGAGAAACAGAGAGTACAGATTATGGAGGGTGTTCGCATTTTTGTTGGTAATTCTTGTTGCTTTTCTGGCTTTCTTTACTTTATTCCAGGGGCGGAGTCAGGGTTCAAAGCAAGGGGACTGAGATTAATAATACACTTAATATAAACTTTAATAGTTCTAAAAATGAAGTGCGTAGCTAAGACGTTCAAGAAAGTTGTCCTCGACGAGATCTCATGTTTTGAAAGTAAAGCATGATATTGTTGTTCGATAGGCTTTTAAAATGATTCAACAAAAAAAATACACAGAAGGCAGCATGAGAAGTCGAACCCACAACTTCCCACACGGAGCAACAGGCAACCAAGCAGTTTGCTATGCACTGCTTTGTCAAGTATCTAAGAACTAACTAAATATATATCTATTTTTTATTTCCACCAGAATATTCCACATGTAATTTTTTTTCCCCCAAAAGCTGGGGGGTCAATTGAACCCCCTTGCCGGCTCCACCACTGCTTCATTCCCACCAAGCAAACAAATTGAAGTTGTTGATGTTTAAATGTTGCAGGATTGCTGGTGCAGATTTTTGCCGCAAGTACCACATTGTCTCTCATTCATAACATGTCTCCCCCGAAGCGATCATCCTGAGCCCTTGCCACCAAATGATGCTGATTATCAATAGTCTGCAAGAGCGAATTTCCAACATTCCCTGATGTTTCAAAACGGTAGTGATCCTTGATTAGCAGGTATCAGTGCTGTAATTTGTGAATTGTGATCCAAAAGTCTCCCACATGTTGTCAATGGCTGTAAACCCATCTGAAGATCGAAATCTTCTCTTTTGTGGTGCCTGTGTAATTTATTTGCGTACTGGGCATCCGCAGATTGAAATATATTTTTAGGCGTTTGGATTTGACCTGTTTTATTTTGTGAGCTACTTGCATTTGCTTATATAAGTTTTGACTTTTCCATTGCTGAAGATCGTCTTTACAAGGAGCTATTACACTGACTGTATTTTATATATGCAAACTGAAGACGCACTTCAGCTTCTGACTGTCTTTGCAAGGAGCTATCGGTCTGCCTCTATATTTGTTATCTAGATTCTGGACCACCTTCTTAGTAGGCATACGTTTCCTCCCTTGGCTGTGAAATGTTGGGTCATGGGTGGTTAACGGGGTAGGGTATGCCCTGGTTGGATCCCTTGCCCTATCCCCAACCCCTAACCCACCAAAGGCCTACACCATTTCTTTCCCTCAGTGGTTCACCAAGGGCTGTATAAAACAGAAAAAGAAAATCTTATGCACTACTCTTTATTCACAGGTATTATAAGACCGTGCGTCCTTGGACATGATCAGAAGCATAGTTATTGATAAAAGCCAAGGCGTTGCTCGTTAGTTGTACAATGCTCTTTATCTTCCGTGTCACCGCCATCTTCATCTTGCTGACGATGGCTTTTTCAGAAAACCCATCGGTGCAACTGTCCTCGTTGGCGAGTGCAGCACGGAACTGAGTCTGGATGTTAACTCATCAGAGAAGGAAAATTCTTGTCATCTTTAATATGAGCCATCTCGAGTATGGAATCTTTGAGATCTTGTACAGCATCACCCAGGGCATCGAGACAGTCCTCCATGGGACCTACGGTTCGGGGCCTGATCTGAGGGCTCCTGGACTGCTTCCTTATGAAAGAAAACGTGTTTTGGGTAGCAGACAGGGCAACTGAAAGGGCAGTGTCTGCCAGTAGCCAAGGGTTTGTCTGGATGGAACTGGCATAGATTGACAGGGAGTTGTAGCAAAGGTTGGGGTAACGTGTTGCTTTGCAATGATTTTCTGTTGAATTCGATGCTCCCACTTCCTGCGTATCGGGTTCCAAGGCTGGTGTTTGTGAATATGGTGAAGGATGATACAACAGTGAACAAGAATACATGAAAATGTCTGTGAAACAGCAAGGTTATCATTTTTTCGACTCCAATGTATAATGGAGTACTAGTTTGGGGTTGGGCTCTTTTTAAGGGGTAAAGTTCTCTTTTGATGAGAATATGAAGGGAAAGTACATAGATTTTATACTGCATTCAATGCTAAGGCATCAGCAAGTGGTCGAAGTATCTGATATATGAAGAATTTTAGTTTTGCAAAATACTAGAAAAATCTCATACAAATGGGGCCTATCAGAATCGAACTGAATTATGAGTTGAACTTACTTGTCCCTGTCTTTAATTTGATGAATTTGGAAAGTGAGCTTTTCTATTCTACCAAATGTATGTTTGTTTTTCTTGCGTAACTAACACGGACAGGTAAGATTCTGTTCTACATCAGCAACAATGGTAATTTTTCTCCAAATTAGATATGGGTGGTGGATTTTATTTGGGATTGTGGGACATTCAACATCGAGTAATTGTAACTACAACGCTTATGAATATATTTTAGTTAAACAGGTTCTGGGGTATTTTAGACACAAAACCAAAAAAAAAAAAAAAAACCAAATTAAGAAATAAACCCAGTGCCACTTGAAGAAGATGCCAAATTGTAGCAGCACGCATTTCAAAAAGAATCGATTATGTCAAGAGAAGAACTAATTGCATTTACATAAACAACAACAAATCTCGTGTACAACTGTCGGATCACTGAATCAAAAGAAATTATTTCTGAGAGAACTAGTGATGTACCAATGTGTTAAACTCTATTGACAATTTAATTGTATCAATAGTAACTAAACTTAACATATTTTGAAACAGAAGCCCTCCTTAAGACGCGGAATTCATGTTTAAGTTTAACAACGCCGTTGAGCCTCGTAGACGATGTCCATTAACCCAGCATCACCGAAACGTTCACAAGGACAATGCTGGCGCTGATCATCGACGACGACATTCCCAAACCCTAGTTCTTCCAGATTCACGAGATCATCAAAATCCACCAGGTCATGATCAGTAGTACTAGTATCCTCAGAACCCTGAAACCCTAGATCAATAATCTTACCCAAAGCCCTACTTCTGAGTTGTTCCAGTGAGGACTTGAACTGTCGGAGCTCCTCCATATTCATCTCGTCAACACTGACATTGTCCCACCAAGGCCCCGCCTTGCCGTCAGTAGTGGCGGTGGTGGTTTGGAGGTGGCCGTCACCCAGGTAGCGGCGGAGGACGGCGTCGGTAGAGGGGTGGCCGAAGGAGAACATCCTGCCGCATTGGGAGAAGAGGACGGCGGCAACCTCAACCCGGTCGAAGAACTTGGAAGAAAGGGCGACACATTTAGCAAAGAGGTCTTTCTTCCTCTTTGAGAAGGCAACACAGCGCTTGTTTGAATCCCTAATCAACTCCATGGGTAATTTCGTCCTCCTTCTACCTCTCTTCGTCTTCTTCTTCCCCAACAAATCGCCTTCCATTGGATTCAGCTTCAGACAAGACACACATAGTAGTAGCAGTAGTAGTAGATGACTAAGTAAGTGCCGTAGTTTTCGACTAATCAAGTTAATGGCGGCGGTTAATGTTGTAACAAAGAAAGCTTCGGTAGGGCAACAATTCCAACAAATCCTATTTGGGGAAAGAGGATAACACACGTACTAGAACAAAGCTGATGTCAGGTCGAGGGGTCTTATATTGTTAATTAACGCGTCATGTGGGCGTAAGATTGGTGGGCAAGTGAAGGCGCCCAGCACGGGTCTATTATTTTGTTCAGTTTACTTGTTTTTTTTCCCTTTTCTTTTTTTTCAGATGACAATTCGTTACAGTTTTTTAAAATTACTTTTTCAATTGTTTTTTTTTTATTTGATGTTCCTAATTTCAATAAATCATATTATATCTATATCAATAATTTTGTGCTTATAGATCTGTGATGTGTATATGGTGAGCGGCTACGTTGATGTTTGGAAGTCCACATATGAAAATACTGAGTACACATGTACTGCATGTATAAAGTGTTAAATACATCTCAAGTAAACGTTGCAAATCTGATCGGAAATTGTAAATCCAAATGAACGGGCTTGAATCCATGTACAAACTTTCACCACAAGTAGTACGGGTATCTACCATCTTCCAGTAGAGATCAATTGATTTAAGTTCATAAGATGTACGCGATGATTATTTTTCCTGTTCTTAAAAATCTTTTTTCTTTTTTTTCGTTTTAATTTGTGGGCATGGATTCAAAGTGGTTCAATTATATTCATCGATCTAATCGGTTCAGGACATCAATTTTTTTGTTCTTAGTAAAGACAGTTGCTAGCTAGGAACTTCTTTCCTCTTACATATAAGCATAGATTATACTAGGGTTATATCCTTGTGATGCAATGACATAATTCAAACTTTTTTAAATATATTAAGAACATAATAGATAGTTTCTTTTCGAATAGTAAAAATAAATTGATATGTCAGATTATTTAATTATCAAAACTTGAGTGTTTTGCTAGATTCTTTTTTTGTTGTAACAACATCTTCTTCATTCTTCAAATGAACTCACTTTTTTATTTCATTTCTTCAATATTTCATTGTTAAACGATTATATTTTTGGAGAATAAATTTTATTACTAAATAGTAATGACTATATGACATTAAATCACTTTAATACATAGAATTGATATTGCGTTACAAAATAATTATTTTTTTGAGTTATCATTGTTCCTTTTTCTTTTTTCGTTGAATTATTTTAAATTCCTTTTATATATGTACCATAATTATTTATTTACTATTGTTTGAAAATTGTCTAATATATGAGATGTCTTTTTTTTATGGGCAAGTTTTAGTAGATAAATGGACCAACTTTTTATTTATCTTAATTTAATAAAAATTATATTATTTTCTTACTAATGACTACATAAGACATGTGAAAAGTACATGCAAAAAGTTTGACCAATTGTCATTTTAAGTTCAATTAAATATAAATAAGCAATAAAAATGTATCAATTTTAAAAGTAGTAATAATTTCATAACAATGTAATTATTATTTTTGTGAGTTATTATTGTTTCTTTTATTTTTTCCGTTTAAATCACTTAAAATTCCTTTTGTTTCATAATATAATTATTTATTTACTATTTTCTGGTCAAAATTCTCTAACATTTGCAACATCTATTTTTATCGGCAAACTTTATGAACCACCTCTTTAATTTATTAATGCAATGAATATTTTATTACAGTACATTAATAAATATATACGATATGCAAAAAGTCATTTTTTAAATAAATATATCATTGCATTAGTTAAACCATAAATAGATATTTATGTAGCTAATTAATTCTACGCGCATTACACATGACATTCTAAGTGGCATAACACGTGACACTCTTTCATTGATTCCGTCCAACTTTTAATGTGTGTGTGTGTGCGCGTATATATATATATATATATATATATATATATATATATATATATGAATGAATGATTATGTTCACATGATGGGCAATTTCTTAAGTTTCTCTAAATTGTGCTTTTTTTACGGTAGGATTTATTTTTCCTTTTTAAATAAATATAATTAAGAGTTTCTTTAATTAATGAAGTATGAAGTGTAACATATATACAAAGTTGAGTGATCATTTGCACTCAATATTGAAGTTTAGTTATCTTTTAAAAGCTCTCTAAAGTTTGATTATTTTTTAAAACTTTGAAGAAAAATTGGGTGGTCTTTATTGCTTTTCCCTAAAATATAATAATTGCATCAAAAAGTAATAATAATTTTAATTTTTATTTGTCACCTATGCCTCTATATTGACGATTGTGAACTATATATATCAATGTCGACATTATATATGAGGAATTATTTCTTCAATATCAAGGAAGCTTATACGAAATTTGACAATAAATTTAGGATGGATGTCTCATTTACATGAGCTAAACTCTTTTTTTTTAATTGTTCTTATATTCATTGCACCTTTGCTTGTTTTGTCATTTATTGATTTATAGGCCTACTTATCATGGGTTCAATATAGTTTCTTAGAGCACGTGCAATATGTAAACACAAATTTTACGTTTAAAAATAAATAAGACAAGAAATATGAACAAATTTAATTTGTATTGATTTCAGAAAATATGGACACAATCTCTGTGTATTTGTTACAAGTAAACAAATAAAAGTCCTCTGATTCGATCTCCAATTTATACTTTAATAAGGGTCGGCTGATTTGAATCCCGATTAAGTTGGTTGATTTAAATTCCTTTGAATTAACCTCAATGAATTCGATCTTAAGAGAGGACCTAAGGGGCTTGATCTCCATCAAAACAAGTTTTCTTTAATCTTCGATGGTAGAGGACACGTACTCTGATTGTTCTTGTTGTTTTCCTTCAGGGAAATTAACTATTTGAATCTTCAGAATACCTTCAGAGTGAATGAATCTTCCTTCCCTTCGTGTAGGAGGAAGCAGTGCTCTATTTATAGGGAAAGAATTCCCCTCCCCTTACTAGGGTTTGCGATTTATTCGCCTTCTTAGGCCGTTAATTGGGCCTTTGATTTGTTAATCTATTTGACTAGCGATTTAATAGTCAATTTGACCTTTGACTCGATAGTCGTTTGAATCATGACTTGGTGATCAATTGGACCCAATTTATTTAAATAAATAAATTAATTAAATTGGTTGATCCAAAATTATCAATTTGAATTTATCTAAAATTATTAATTTTTTATTGCCTACACAATAGTGAACCAAAAATTTAGATCACCAATAGCGACCTATTATTTTCATATCAGCTTTTGAGCCAACTTTTTAACGCATAAACCTTTCTCTCTCCAATGCCAAGCTCACCACTTTAGCTCATCACTTAAAATAATACCCATGGACTTACAACGAAATGTATTTAATTACTTTTAGCTTTATATTTTGCTTTATTATTTGGGTGAATAGTTTCTAAAAGATAATTTGCACATCATAATTTCTCAATACAATTAATTAAAAAGGACTTATTTATAAAAAAATAATACAAAACCTTGACTTAAAAAAACCAACACACAAACTGGAATTATTGTATGTAATTAAATTTTTTATGTCCAAAAATAATTTATATATTTTTCAAAAAATTTAATAATTAACTTATTATAACAAAATTAAAAACAACCCCCTGCCCCTCCCTCCCTTAAAATCCTCCCCCCTCCCCCCAAAAAAACCTCATTCCCTTTAGTAGGGCTGTTCATTAAACAGTCCAAAATTGGACCAGTTTGAAGACCAAGGTGGACCGGACCGGACCGAGGTATTTCAGTCCGGTCTTCGGTCCTATTTTTGTCCATTTCGGTCTTCGGTCCGATCCAGGTTTGGATCGGGTGGACCGAAAATTAAACCGGAACCGACTAATTGTCAGGGTTTTTTTTACAAGTATGGGCTCCTTGAGAAATGAGAACTCCTCGGCTCCTCCTTTTTCCAATTCGTTTCTGCCAGTCCCCACTCCCCAGTCTGCCTCTTCGCTTTGGTTCCCCATCTGGCCTTCACTTTCGAGACCCTCTCACTCAGTCTGCCTCTCACCCAGTTCCCCATCTGTCCTCTCGACACTCTCACTCTCCAGTCTTTCAGGCGGCGACTCTAGGCTCTCTCTCTTCTCGAGTCTCGCTTGGCATGCTGACTTCTCACCGGTGCCACTGCAAGCCGTTGGAGTAGAAACCATGGCATAGACCCAGTATAAAACCACGGCTCTCCCTCTCCTCTCCGTAATTTAGTGTCTAGTGCTATAAATGTCGCAACTTGTAGATCTATTGAATTGTAAATTGAGTCTCTTTCAATTTGCAGATCTATTAAGTGTCGGATTAGCAACTTGTAAAGTTATATAATCTATAGTGGAATTAGTTTTTCTCCATATGTTTTATAGTCGAATTAGCAACTTGTAAAGTTCTATAATTTGCAGAATTATAATCTGTGTTTTATAGTCGAATTTATAGTTGAATTATGTAAAAAATACATCAGACTGCCTATCTGGTGTCTAATTTGGTGTTGAGTCGGTGAGATCTCTTCTTAATTTGGTGTCTGGTGTCTTGCTACCCACTTGAGATCGGTCCATAGTCGCTCCGGTACGGGTGCAACTGGTCCGGTCCTGGTCTGGACCGACTAGTATCGGTCCGATCTTCAGTTCTTCAAGTGGCTGTTATCCGATCTTTGGTCCAGGCCGGTCCGGTTCGGGACCGATGAATAGCTCTACCCTTTACCAGCAAACACTCCTTTCTTCTTCATTAAAAAATTCATTAAAAAATATTATTAATATAGTAATAAAAGCACCATGGCTATTTGACTTATTTTCTCTATCATCTCTTCTTGTACATCATCTTCTCTATCTTTCCCCCCAGCCATGGCTATGGCTATTCTCTTCATCCGAAACAAAATAACAATAAAATTGGCCCAGTATTCCTCATCTTCATTTCCTCCCTCGCATAAACAGATACCAGCAGTACAACGATCCTAATTTTTTTTATAAAAAGAAAAGGATAATGTGCCCATAAAACGCCGTCATTTTGTACCTGATTTGGCAAAAAATGAAGGTCAAAACTGGCTCGTCCCTCGCAGCCATTGCTCAAGTGGCTTGTGAGCTTCCTTCGCTTTAAACAACCCCAACCGTGCTCTGCTCGCTTGCATGTCAAATCTGGCTCGTGAGCATGCCGTTGTACTTGCTCTTATAGCACAAGCAATGGCAAGCCAAAATTTCGGCTCACTAATGGAGGCTTACTACCTCTACATCAGATTCTAAGCCAACTTTTTGACTCACAAGCATTCTTCTCTTCAATATAAGGCACCACATAAAATGATACTCATGGACCTCACAACAAAACATGTTTAATTACTTTTAGTTTTTGTTTTGCTTTTGGCTTTATTATTTTTGTGAAGATAATAATTTGACAACACAATTAATTAAAAGGACTTATTTAAAAAAAATAATACAAGAAGTTAACTTAAAAGAAAACAACACACATGCCAGAGTAAAAAGAAAACAACACAAGAGTTTGACTTAATTTAAAAATACAAAATCTAGATAGATCGACCTGACAAAAGAAAAACATTACAAGAGTTCGAGTTAAAAAAAAATAAAACATGTACATGTGTTCTGGGGTTGCAAACTTTTATTGTTCTTTGAAAGTAAGTCTTATAGCATGGACGGCGCTCACGACGAACAATCGGTTCTAGGGTAGTAGCTTACATGGTGTCGTAGTCAAATGTATGCTCGTAGTTATCTCACTTGTCCTCAAAAATCATGTTAGCTAGTGAGTACCACACATGTTTTTATCACCAAACCCTTTCTCATCTTTATATATTTTTCTAAATAGAAAACTTATCAAGGTTAGGATTTTATTAAGGTTATTTGGGCATATTAATTATTTCTAATTTAATTTTGATAGCAAATATGTACAGGTTCATATAAGCTTATGCGTATAGTTAATTCTTGAGATGAATTATAACTTCGAAATTAGTTATGATTACGAATGCATGAACTTGTCATTATAGCTATATGTTTAAGGTAAAAATAATTTATTAGCACATGCGTATTAGACATATAAATTCGTTTTATGCATCAAATAACTTGATATTATGACAAGTGATTTATCATTGAGGTACTATGAATTAATTTCATATATATATATATATATATATATATATATATATATATATATATATAATATATATATATATAAAAGTATGTATATATACATATATATGTGTATGTGTGTACATATACATACTTAATATATATATTATATATATATATATATATATATATATATATATATATATATATATATATATATATATATATAATTTTAAGTATATAATTAAAATGTAAATTAGTTGTATTTGGTTTTAATAAATATCTATGTGATATTTTAAATAAATGTTAATTTGTTTAACATTTAACTGTGGTCCATATGAATGAGTTTTTATGAAAAATGTTGTAATTAAATTATATAAATTTTTAGTTCATGATTATATGAGATGATTATGAGTATAACAAAATTTTTGATCATATGACGTGAATGATGAACTTTTAATAATTTCATTGCTTAAGAGATATGTGCCTTATGTCCATCTTTTATAATTAAGACTTGTAGATATGACAACAAATAATGTCATGATTGGTGAATTGTCCACTAGTTAGAAGTTAGATGACACTGACTATGACATGTGAAAACGGAAGATTCGGTATCTTCAGAACGAAATAGACTTGCTGGAACACTTGATGATAACCAAGTTTCCACCATAAGATAAGGACAAAAATGGCAATCCCATTGATACTACTACTATGCAGCATCAAGAAAGCTTGCAGGCTTACCAGGACTAGTCTAAGAAGGATTGGAGGGCAACCTTTCCTACGTTGTACTGCACGCGTGAAGACCTAATTGGAGAGTTTGAGGCGTGTTCCACAGCCAAGGACAAGCAAGACCAACTCAAAATCCATTTTGGACAGACATCCGAAACAAGACTTCGTACCGCACAATTGAAATGGATGCAGTACAAAATAGATTCCGATCATACCATGGCTGAGCATTTACAAATTAGGAATGCCATGATTTTTGATCTGAAGATTACTGGAAAGGATATTTTTAAGGGGGAGTAAGTGCTGAACGTGATTCGGGCTATCCCTAATGAACTTGAACATTAGGGTGATGTGAAGTTGGTCTTGACTCATTCTAAGCATTTTAATTGTCTGAGGAAAATGTACAAACACACACATGCACACACATACATACATACATACATACATAT
>JAKOGI010003432.1:0-54083 GCA_029747015.1 Carnegiea gigantea | reverse complement strand
CTGCAAAATTTCAGAAAGAGGGGACTTAAGTTGGTGGTCCAATTTCTTCCTTAATTCGGATGCTGCTGTTTTGGCGCCCAGCCTGCGCACTTGGAAAGATCTTGCTGATTGACTAACCAAAAGACCTCCAAATCCTTTGAAACTTGTTTTATTGGATTCCTAATATCTTAAACTTAAAGAGAGGGGGCAAGGCAGTCATTCATCCCCTCACCTTCAAGTCCCAAAAGATGCACAAAACCGGGCCAATTTCCGGTTGAATCTGCCCATGTGCTGTCCGAGTGTTCTATGACTTCCTTGACCAAGGCATGGATGTTCTTGACTTCCTTAGGGCTTGAGGGGGTGTGTGGAGTTGCTGGTTGTGCATTTGGAGTTTGGTCATGATGGTCCCCATCATCCAAGAACTCATCCGGATCAAGCTTGCCTTCAAACACGGGGATGTCAACCTTGAAGTCGTTGAAGCCACCTCCATGGTGGCTTCCTTGCCTCCTCGAGCCTCTACTAGCTCCACTTTGTGATGTACCTGCTGATGGTCTAGGCTAATACTCAAATTAAGAGTGAAAGCTTACAAACCAAAGGTAGATACAATCAAAGGAAAACTAAGGAAAGTGGCACATAATATGTTGGTTGTGAGGCAACAAACATGTGAGGGAGGAATGGAACTTAGAATCAAGGGATTCTAAGTAAAAATCAAAAGAAGTTTGATGTACTTTGATGTATATCTCAAAGGGTGAATGGAACCAAGTTACAAGCTACCAAGAATATGAAGCAATTAAGTGACAACCACACGGATTAGGTGTGGCACGGTCGTGCCTTTAGGCACGGGCAGGCCGTGCCACTTTTCTGGTTAGTGACACCATGTTTTTCACTTTTGCACGGTTGAGTATGGTTTGAGGTTTGTGATGGAAGCTAGACTATTAGAGGTAGTCTAAGCCTTGAATAAGCATGGGGATGGATATATGAGTGGCTTGTAAATGAGAAAAAGTGGGAGAGAAGTAAAGTTAAGATTTACCAACTCCAAATTAAAGCTAGCAAACTCACTTTAACTCTCTTTGAATCCTTGAGTATAAACACCAAATGAGATAGAACTAAACTTGAAGAATGGATACAGAAACACCGCCAAACTCAAGTTTAGGACCCTTAAACTATGATTAAGATACAGATATCACCACTTAATCAAGCTTAAGACTTCACTTGAACACCACCTTAATCGGCCTAATTAAGGATAAGCAAGTTAAGTGTTTGAGAGGAACACAAGACACAAAGTCTTTTCTTAATTTCAATACTCAAGCTTGTTGTTTTACAAAAGAGCAGCCAAGGCACTTATATAGCCTTGTGATTACATGAAAAGAGCTTTCCTTCTAGGCAAGGAAAGTCACTAAACTAAATCTATGCTTAGTAATACACGGTTTAAGCTAAAACATACATAAGCTGAAAGTTTAAGCTACAAAACACAAGATTCCCTTCTTAAACTCTTTCCTAAGTATTAAGAAACCTTGTTGACTCAATTTCCCTTCAAGGAAGGTAAGAGAGCATGGCTGCCACCTCAAAAAGACTGAAAATTGCATGTGTGCCATGTCATGCTTGAGTGGTCGAATGAGAGCTTGCAAAATGGTGGCGTTTCACTAGCTCCACGCATCTCTTTCTCAAGTAGCTGAGTGGTGCTTAATCAAGCAGCTCAAAATGACCTGCTTGGCAGCCTTCCACCTTAAGCAAACCCCTTGAAGGAGGAAAACCACCAGGCTAAGCAGCCGGGTGTCAAGCAGCTGGTTTCTGCCTCCACTTGCAACGCATGTTTGACACCTCAAATGATGACTAATTGCTATGTTTCTTACATGGTTGGAAACCTCAAGATGTCTAGTTTGCCCTCCTTTTTGAATCATAGCAATTGGACGTCATTTACCCCTTGAATGAGCCTGATTCCCCAAACCGTACAGATTAGACTCCAAAACAGCACAGGTTTACTAATTAGCTTAATTCGCTAACCAATTGAACTCCAAATCTGGTAATTCCAATTGGACATGAAAGCTAAGATCTTGGGGACCAAAAATATGTAAAAATACAAGATTTAAGCTAAACTACATCATAAGAAATAAAAAGAACAAAACCGGGTTCATCCTGGCCCTGCTGGGCAGTTTTTACACCTTGGGTTTAATTGCTGATTTGAACGACCAAATGAAGTCCAAATTGGATGAAACTTGATTTGTTGGAAAGCTAACATCTTGATCTTCAAATCCATAAAAAAATATTAGACGTAAACCCTTAGTATGTTTGAGAAATTAAGCACACAAAAACGGGTTAGCTGCTGGATTTAACCCTTGCCCTGCAGTTTCAATGTTTAATCAAAACTTGGATGATTTATTCATCCTTAAAACAGCATAATAAGATTACCTAATTTGATTTGATTCTTTTTTAACAAAAGGGATGGAGGGATTTCCATTATACTCCCCTTGTTAAAAATGATTTGCCCTCAAATCATAGTAGGTAATGAACTCCTCTTTTTGCTTCAATTCTGGTTGAAATAAAATCAACCATGAAAACAAGTCTCTTTTGAGCTTAGAGACTTTCTTCTTTCCTTTCCCCTTACTGGTTTGAATGGTGGACGTAGGGGACTCTTTGATTTTGCCTTGAACCACTTTCTTAAGTACTCTTAATTCAGAATTAGGAGCATTAAGTAAAGGTTCTGAAATGGGTTGACAGAAATTGTATTTGAGTGTTTTGGGTGTGGGTGGAGTGGAAAAAAAGGATGGTGGTTCATGAAAAGTGGTGGGAAGGCCGAGATGCTCATAGCTTCTGATGGAGATCCCTCCATGCCTTTTGATTTAAAAAATCAAATCAAGCTAGGTAATTTCATTTTGGTGATTAAAGGGTGAATAATTCATCCTTGTTTTGTTTAAGGACCTAAAACAGCAGGTCAGGTTTGTTTCCAGCAGCAAACCCGGTTTTGAGAGGTTAATTACGTCAAACCGTTTAAGGTTTAAGTCCAATATTTTGCATTGGGATTAAAGTTCAAGAAGTCAGCTTTGCAACAAAAAAGTTTCATCCCATTTGGACTTCATTTGCCCTCTCAAATTAGCTAATAAACCCAAGATATACAAACTGTCCAGCAGGGTCAGAAAGTATCCGGTTTTGTTTTCTTCATTTCTTAAGCTATATTTTGGTATAAGTCTTGTATTTTTACATATTTTGGGTCCCCAAGATGTTAGCTATGTGGTCCAAGTGATAAAAGCAAGTTAAGTCAAGTGGAAGATGAAGAACCAGGTCAATCTTCCAAACCGTGCAGACTGAGACTCAGTTCAGCCCAGCCTAGCCATTTTGATATTTTCATCAGGCAAATGAACTCCAAATTGAGTAATTCCACTTGGAGCTGTTAGAAGCCTTCTTAAGCTTTCCAACCATGTGTGGCAAGACAAGTTATGACCACGTTTGCCCTGGGAAACGTGGCCTGCAATCAGACCCTGCATTCTGCCAGCACACCCCGGTTTAAGCATGAGGTGTTTTTCCTTCTCAAGTGGGTTTTCCTAGCTGCTTGGTTGCTTGCCTACATCACATCACGTCCAAGGCTTACTAGAAACACAATAATTTGCTGCTGAGAAGGCTTTGAAATGTGTGAACCAATGAGAAAACAAAGGAGAAAACAGCACCATGCAATCTGATTGGTGAGCCGAAAAGGGGAAGGCACTTTACGGCTGTCCAATAGGAATTCAGCAAGCAAATCAGCATGTTTAAGCTTTGTTTATGAGTAGATTAATGTATAATAAGTATTAATAATGTTTTACTTCATATTTAGAATGTATTAGACTAGTTTAAGCAAGCTTGTATTTTAGATTAGCACAAATCAGCTTGTTTAGCTCTTAATACCTTTCCTCCTTAGGAGGGAAAAGTGAGGTGTGTGCTTGTGTGGCTGCTAGCTTGCTTATTTAAAGGCACACGGCCCCCCCTTGTAACATATATCAGATTTTGAAAGAAAACTCCTTTGAGAGCTTTGTGCTTTCATGCCTTAGTGCAACCAAATTCCAACTTGCTTATCCTTAATCTAGTCAATTAAGGTGGTGATCAAGTAGGTTTTAATCTTGAATTAAGTGGTGTTTCTGTATGTTAATCCAAGGTTAAAGACTCTAAACTTAAGTTTGGTGGTGATATCTGTATCCAAACATTGAGTTTAGCACTATCCAACTACCTTGATAATCTTCAAGTGTTCAAAGAGAAGTGAAGGAAGATTTGCTAGCTTAAATTGAGTTAGTGAATTCTTATCTTTAATTCTCCTTCATTCCATACATTTACAAACCTTCATTCATCCATTACCATGCTGATGCAAGGCTAAGGATAGCCCCTTGGCTTAGCTTTCCACACAAACACAAAGCCAAACTCAAACTGTGAAACACCACAAAACCGGCCATGCTTGGCAGTGATATGGCACGGCCATACCGTGCCTAAGTGCACGACCGTGCCACCCTTGCCGTGTGGTTTTTTTCTTGTTTGCTTCGCGTTTAGCTTGGTTATCTTCTACCCTTCATACGTCCAACACAATCCCCTTGAAGATATCTCAAAGTTCCCTTTAGATTTTTACTTAGAATCCTTTGATTCTAAGTTCCATTCCTCCCTCACATGTTTGATGCTTCACAACCATCATATTATGTGTCCACTTTCCTTGGTTTTTCCCTTGATTGTATCCTCCCTTGGCTTGTAAGCTTTCACTCTTAATTTGAGTTTTAGCTTGAACCATCGGCAGGTACATCATATTTGGTATCAGAGCAAGTTCAGAACTTGGCCTGAAACCCACGCCATCCACACGCCCAAAGCTCGTCAAAACACAAATCCAAATTCATTGATGTAGATGTGGGTGGTAAGTGAACCAAATCAACTCAAACTCAAACTAAACAAGAATCAACCAAAGAAAAGTGAATATGGTGGAAGATAGTTTGAGATGGTTTGAAGAATAATAACAAAAAGCACAAGGATAAACAAGACCTTGTAATTAAGATAATCCTTCACGGAGCCACTCAATGACTTGATCTTGGGCTAATTCTCTTGTCTTAACAAGGAATCACTCCAATTGGAAAAGGAAGAGAACCTAGAACACCACTTGAATGAGCCAAATTCAAGATATAGAACTAGGAATTTTGAGACACAAATGAGAGTCACTCTCAAAGGTGCTGGTATTACTTTGGAAATCTCTTACAATGCTGAATGATTAGCTTCACATGCCCCTCCCCTTTTATAGACTCAGCAAAAAGACAATCAAAAGACTCAAATAACTCCTAACAATTAAAACTAGCTAATCAAAAGTCTAAGAAAAATGAAAAGACACATCATAAAAGGGGGTGGGGGAGGTTACAAGGAATATTCTAGGATTTTTGCAGCTGATTACATCAATCTAGAAGCATCTAAAACGTGCACAATATCAGCCACACAAATATAGGTAACCTAAGACTCTTCATATTCCCAGCATTAATCCTTGCAACTGCCTCAACTTCAACAGAGCATAACTTCCAGAATACTCGGCCAAATCACGCGTTCTTGGGCTTGTTAGAAATCCCTGGAAGTCTATTTTCCAGAATGGGCTTATTTGCTCAATTTGGATAAGCGGTTTGAAAGTTATGGCCCAAACAATGCACCTATCTCAGACTGGACTGGATCAGCACAACGTATCTTTGAGTGATATTTTGCCCCATCAAATGATGTCCAAATTAAATAAAATTGGGCTTATTTTAAAGCTGACATCTTAAGCTTCAAAAGCACATGGGCCCTCAAGTTGTGGGTCCACTTGAGCTTGTACAAAAGTGGTCACAAAAATCGGGTTCCGCAGGGATGAATTCGGCACCAAATTTCTAGCAAAGTTTAACCTCTTTTTGACCTCTCCATTGTGTCGCGAGTCTTTGAACTCACTTAAGAAGACCAAATAGGCACATTTCCATGCATGATCTTCTTTGACCCTTTCTTCTTTGAAATTGGACTTGAATAAAAATGATGCATATGGAAATATGCATCATACTCCCCGGGTTGTTTTGAGTTTGTCCTCAAACTCAAAGGGTTGGCAAGCCTCTCAAGAAAGGGGTCGCGCTTACAATATGGGAGCTTTGGGGGAAGGAGGTCACAGGGCATCACCTCTAGAGAGATATAGAAGAGGGTGAGGGGAGGATGATAAAACGGGTCATACCTGGTGAGGAGAAGAGGCGGAAGTGGGAAATCTTCTTTGGGGGCAAGGGTTTGGGAAGTATGAATGAGGGTTAAGGCTTGTCGGTCCTTTTGTGGCTTGGGGCTTTGGCACGATGGAATAGGGGTCAAGGTGATTTTCCTCTCATCCTTAATAAAGGAGTAGGTGTTGAGGCGCCCATGATGAATTACATGGCGATCAAACATCCATGGTCTACCCAACAATATATGGCTTGCATCCATAGGAAGAATGGCACACAATATCTCATCCTTATAGTGGTCTCCAATAGAAAGAGAAATGAGGCACTGATGAGAAATGTATATACCTTTGCCTTGATTTAGCCATTGGATGCTATAAGGCTTAGGATGGGGTGTAGTCTCAAGTTTGAGCTTGTCCACCATGGTTTTGGATGCAACATTTGTACAACTACCTCCATCGATGATGAGGGTACAAACTTTCCTTGAATAGTGCACCTTGTGTGGAAAATCGCCTCTCTTTGCTCCAAGCCTTCTTGAGTAGCAAATCCGCTCAATGCTCGCCTAATGACAAGCAACTCACCTTCATCGGGGCCTATGATAACCTCTTCTTCTTTTCCTCCAAACTTTCCTCTTCTTCATGGTCATGCTCCTCAAAAGAAGCTTGGTACTCAGCCAGGGAAACAATCTTCTTGTTAGGACACTAAGATGCAAAATGTCCCATACCTTGACAACGGAAACAACGATCCTGGTCTTTTGGCCGTGAGGGCACTTTTGTGGGAGGTGGAGGGGTGATAGGAGGGACACTTTTGGCGGGTGAGGGGGTTTGAATTTGTGGGGGAAAGTAAGGTGATTCTTGAGAAAAAAGACGGGAAGGAGTCTTAGAAAAGATGCTCTTTTCCTTAGATTTCTTTTGTTGCTCTACCTTATAGGCTAGAGAACTCAAGTCATCTAGGGATGAATAGGGTTGCAACTCAATTACATGGGCAATGGACTCATCAAGACCGGTCAAGTATCTTACCAAGGTTTGTGAGTCGTCTTCTCTCAAATCGCATTTGAGTAGGAGTTGTTCAAACTCCCGAGTGTATTCTTCCACACTCTTGAATCCTTGCTTGAGTCGATGGAGTTTGAGATAATTGTCTTGCACATAGTGAGAGGGAAGAAACTTGGCCTTGAGTTTTCCTTTCATTTTGGCCCACGTTCTAATTTTCCCTTTCCCATTTCTTGCTCTTTTCGCTCCAAGGTTAGCCCACCAGATTGAAGCATATTTTCTGAGTTTAAGGGCTACAAGCTTTACCTTCTTATCTTCCGGGATGTCCTCATATTCAAAGATACTCTCAATGGTGTGCAACCAATCGAGAAATAAGTCCGGATCAAGTTGGCCTTCAAATTCGGGGATGTCAATTCGGACACCACCAATATTGCTTCCTTGCCTTCGTCTCCTTGGGGCTTCTTCGTCACTAGAATTGGCTCGGGATTGAAGGACTTCTTCTTCCGATTCGACCATCGGTTCATGAGGATGAGAGGGAGTGGGGCTATGTGATGGAGACCATCGTGAGAAGCCCAAGGACCATCAAGCTCAGCCCAAGGAGGATTCACTGAAGCTTCAAGAGGTCAAGGAAGTTGCCAAACTTTGCCGGAAATTGGCGTTCATGCCCGAAGAGGTAGTGCCGCCTTCATCCAGAAATTTCCCGATTTTTGTGTGCACTTTTGGCCAACCTAACGTGGACCCACAACTTGAGGCTCCACATGGTTTTGAAGCTTAAGATGTCAGCTTTAAAATAAGCCCAATTTTATTTAATTTGGACATCATTTGATTGGGCAAAATATCACTCAAAGATACGGTGTGCTGATCCAGTCCAGTCTGAGATAGGTGCATTGTTTGGGCCATAACTTTCAAACCGATTATCCAAATTGAGCAAATGAGCCCATTCTGGAAAATAGACTTCCAGGGCTTTCTAACAAGCCCAAGAACGCGTGATTTGGCAGAGTATTCTGGAAGTTATGCTCTGTTGAAGTTGAGGCAGTTGCAAGGATTAATGCTGGGAATATGAAGAGTCTTAGGTTACATATATTTGTGTGGCTGATGTTGTGCACCTTTTAGATGCTTCTAGATTGATGTAATCAGCTGCAAAAATCCTAGAATATTCCTTGTAACCTCCCCACCCCCTTTTATGATGTGTCTTTTCATTTTTCGTAGACTTTTCATTAGCTAGTTTTAATTGTTAGGAGTTATTTGAGTCTTTTGATTGTCTTTTGCTGAGTCTATAAAAGGGGAGGGGCATGTGAAGCTAATCATTCAGCATTGTAAGGGATTTCCAAAGTAATACAAGCACCTTTGAGAGTGATTCTCATTTGTGTCTCAAAAAATTCCTAGTTCTATATCTTGAATTTGGCTAATTCAAGTGGTGTTCTAGGTTCTCTATCTTTTCCAATTTGAGTGATTCCTTGGTAAGACAAGAGAATTAGCCCAAGATCAAGTCATTGAGTGGCTCCGTGAAGGATTATCTCAATTACAAGATCTTGTTCTATTCCTTTTTTCCTGTGTAGTGAAATTCTTCATCCATCTCATCCATCTTTCATTTCTCTTCCCAATTTGGCTTATTTTGAGTTGGAGGTTGATTTGGTTCACTTGCCACCCACATATACATCAATTGGTATCAGAGCCACGGTTCTTAAGTGACCCACATCATACCCAAACACATCCCAAAAAGCCAAAATACAAAAAAAAAAAAAAAGAGGCGCAAACCGGCAATCCGAAGTCTTGAAGACCAGAGAAGCAGCACGGTGCCCCCGTGCCACAACACACGACCGTGCCATATTCTTTTTCCAGGAATCTTAAAGTCGAGACGGAGCACGGTGCCCCCGTGCCGCCAAGCACGACCGTGCCACTCTACTTTTCTGCATTTTCTTCAGCCGAAGCATAGCACGGCCTGACCGTGCCCCCTTGCACGACCGTGCCACTTTCCCTGCTGCATATTCTCCCTTCAACGCATCTCCAACATGTCTACAAAGTCCACAAGAAGCGACCAAGCACGTGTGGAAGAGTTAGAAGCACAACTCACTTATCTTCGAACTCAACTTGGCCAACTTTTGGAGGAGAAAAGAAGGTGGGTTCATAGCCCCACTCCCTCTCATCCTCATGAACCGGTGGTTGAATCTGAAGAGGAAGTCCATCACTCCCATGCCAATTAAAGTGATGAGGAACCCCCAAGGAGACGAAGGCAAGGAGGAAATATTGGTGGTGTCCGAATTGACATCCCCGAATTTGAAGGCCAACTTGATCCGGACTTACTTCTCGATTGGTTGCACACCATTGAGAGGATCTTTGAATATGAGGACATCCCGGAAGATAAGAAGGTAAAGCTTGTAGCCCTTAAACTCAGAAAATATGCTTCAATCTGGTGGGCTAACCTTGGAGCGAAAAGAGCCAGAAACGGGAAAGGGAAAATCAGAACTTGGGCCAAAATGAAAGAAAAACTCAAGGCCAAGTTTCTTCCCTCTCACTATGTGCAGGACAATTATCTCAAGCTCCATCGACTCAAGCAAGGATCCAAGAGTGTGGAAGAATACACTCGGGAGTTTGAACAACTCCTACTCAAATGCGATTTGAGAGAACACGACTCACAAACCTTGGTAAGATACTTGACCGGTCTTGATGAGTCCATTGCTCATGTAATTGAGTTGCAACCCTATTCATCCCTAGATGACTTGAGTTCTCTAGCCTCCAAGGTAGAGCAACAAAAGAAATCAAAGGGAAAGAGTGTCCTTTCCAAGCCTCTCTCTCGTCCTTAACCCACACAAAAGCCTCCGTACTACCCTCCTCGTCCACAAAATCCCCCACCTCCACAAACCAAAAACACCACTCCAACCCCTCCAAAACCCTCCACACAAGAGCCCAAATCAAAGGACAAGGTTCGTTGCTTTCGGGGTCAAGGCATGGGACACTATGCATCTGAGTGTCCAAACAGGAGGATTGTTTCCCTAGCGGAGTACCAAGAAGCATGTGATGAACATGCCTATGATGAAGAAGAAGGAGAGCACTTTGAAGAAGGAAGTTTGGAAGAAGTTGAGGAAGGCCCCGATGAAGGAGAGGTGCTTGTTATCCGCCGGGCCTTGAGTGGAATTGCCACTCAAAAGGACATGGAGCAAAGAGAAGCCATTTTTCACACCAGGTGTACCGTAGGAGACAAGGTTTGTTCCCTTATCATTGATGGAGGTAGTTGTGCTAACGTTGCCTCAAAGACTATAGTGGACAAACTCAAGCTGCAAGTCTCTCCTCGTCCAAATCCCTACACCATACAATGGTTGAATCAAGGCAAAGGTTTGCAAATTACTCACCGTTGTCTTGTTTCTTTTTTCAATTGGGAAAAACTATAAAGATGAGATTTGGTGTGATATAGTCCCCATGGATGCTTGCCATATATTATTGGGTAGACCATGGCTTTTTGATAGAAGTGTCATCCATGATGGCCGGATGAACACTTACTCTTTTCTCAAGGACCGTAAGAAAATCACTCTTTCCCCTCTCAAAAGTCCTTCCCCCTCTAAGCCAAAAGACAATCCTCATTTGGAAGTCTTCTTTACTACTCTTCTCAAATCTGAGCACCATGAGTATGAGTCTTTTAAAGACTTGATACTTTTACAAGAAGAGGCTAAGCCATCATCTCCCTCACATCCACTACTCACCCCTCTTCTACAAGCCTATCACCATGTTTTTCCACAAGAAATTCCACATGGCCTTCCCCCTCCAAGATCTATCCAACACAAGATAGACCTCGTTCCCGGATCCGTACTTCCAAACAAGCCGGCATACCGGATGGCTCCAAGCGAAACTCAAGAAGTCCAAAGACAAGTGGATGATCTCTTGTCCAAGGGTTTAATTCGGGAAAGTTTAAGCCCATGTGCCGTGCCCGCCCTCCTTGTTCCTAAGAAGGATGGTAGCATGCGTATGTGTGTTGATAGCCGGGCAATAAACAAGATCACTATCAAGTACCGGGTTCCTATTCCCCGATTGGAAGATCTATTGGATGAATTACATGGAGCCGCTATCTTTTCTAAGATTGATCTTAGAAGTGGCTATTATCAGATTCGTATTTTTGAAGGTGAAAACCGCCTTTAAGACTAAAGGAGGTTTATATGAGTGGCTTGTAATGCCATTCGGGCTTACTAATGCCCCGAGCACTTTTATGAGACTCATGACCCAAGTTCTCAAGCCCCTCATTGGAACTTGTGTTGTTGTTTACTTTGATGATATCTTGGTCTATAGCAAGATCGAGGAGGAGCATGCCAAGCATTTGCAACAAGTTTTGGAGATTCTTTCACAAGAACAACTTTATGGCAATATGGAGAAATGCTTTTTCTTCACTCCTCAAGTGGTATTCTTGGGTTTCATTGTTTCCGGCCAAGGCCTCCAAGTTGATGAAAGCAAGATCAAGGCTATTCAAGAGTGGCCAACTCCTACATCCGTCACTCAAGTAAGGAGTTTTCATGGCCTAGCCTCATTTTACCGGAGGTTCATTAGAAATTTCAGCACTATTGTGGCTCCTATGACCGAGGTAATTAAAGGCAAAGAGTTTTCATGGAATGAGCAAGCACAACAAGCCTTTGAAGAGATCAAGAAGAAGCTCACTAGTTCCCCCGTTCTAGCCTTGCCTGATTTTACCAAAGTCTTTGAAGTAGAATGTGATGCATCCGGGGTAGGAATTGGAGCTGTCCTATCTCAAGAGAGGAGACCCATTGCCTTTTTTTAGTGAGAAGCTCAACGATGCCAAGAAGAAGTACTCCACCTATGACAAGGAGTTTTATGCAATCATTAGAGCATTGGAGCATTGGCGTCATTACTTAGTTGGAGGTGAGTTCATCCTTCATTCCGACCATGAAGCTCTCAAATACATTCAAGGACAACACAAGCTCAACCCTAGACATGCTAAATGGGTAGAGTATCTTCAGTCCTTCCACTTCACTATCCAACATAAGGCGGGTACTCTCAACAAAGGAGCTGATGCATTGTCAAGAAGGTACTTATTACTCTCCACTTTGAGTACTAAAGTACTTGGGTTTGAAGTTGTTAAAGATTTGTACCCAAAAGATGATGATTTCAAGGACATTTTTGAGAAGTGTCTTAAACACCCCCATGGGTTGTTCCACTTAGAAGATGGGTTCCTATTCAAAGGTTCACGCCTTTGTATACCTCAATGTGGATTTCGTGAACTGTTTATCCAAGAGCTGCATGGAGGAGCCCTAGCTGGCCATTTTGGTGTTGAGAAGACTAGATCAATGTTGAAGGAACACTACTATTGGCCTAAGATGTCAAGAGATGTAGAGCATTTCATCGAAAGATGTTCTACTTGTCAAATGGCTAAGAGCCATTCTTTGCCCCAAGGATTGTATTCTCCACTCCCCATTCCTCAAGCCCCTTGGGAAGATATTAGCCTGGATTTTATCACAGGTTTGCCTAGAACCCAAAGGAACAAAGACTCCATTATGGTGGTTGTGGATCGATTCTCCAAGATGGCGCATTTCATCCCTTGCCACACCACTAATGATGCTACTCAAGTGGCTAATCTTTATTTCAAGGAGATTGTGAGACTACATGGCATTCCAAAGAGCATGGTATCTGATCGTGACTCCAAGTTTCTTAGTCATTTTTGGCTAACTCTATGGCGCAAATTGGGTACTCAACTCAAGTTTAGCACTACTTGTCATCCCCAAACTGATGGCCAAATTGAAGTCACTAATAGGACTTTGGGTACCTTACTTCGAGTCCTAGTGAAGAAGCATTTGAAGAATTGGGATGAGTTGCTACCACATGCCGAGTTTGCATTCAATCGAGGGCCTAGTAAGTCGACCCAACTCTCTCCATTTCAAGTTGTGTATGGCTACAATCCCAAGAGTCCCTTGGATCTTGTTCCCATTCCAAATCCCACAAAATTTAGTTGGGAAGCTGAAAAAAGAGCCAAGGAGATCCAAGATCTTCATGCAAGAGTTAGAGATAACATTGCCAAGGCTAATGAAAGAGCCATGCAAAGCGCCAACAAGCATCGCAAGGAGGTCCATTTTCAACCAGGAGATTTGGTATGGATTCACATGAGGAAGGAGCGTTTCCCTTCAAAGAGAAAATCTAAGTTGATGCCGCGTTCCGATGGTCCATTTGAAATCCTTGAGAAGGTTGGGCCCAATGCATACAAGGTTGTTCTACCTGGAGATTATGGAGTTTCGGCTACCTTCAATGTCTCCGATCTTAGCCCCTATTTCGATGATGAGCCCCTTCCTAGTTTGAGGGCAAACTTTCACTTACCCGGGGGGAATGATGGAGACCATCGTGAGAAGCTCAAGGACCATCAAGCTCAGCCCAAGGAGGATTCACTCAAGCTTCAAGAGGTCAAGGAAGTTGCCAAACTTTGCCGGAAATTGGCGTTCATGCCCGAAGAGGTAGTGCCGCCTTCATCCAGAAATTTCCCGCTTTTTGTGTGCCCTTTTGGCCTACCTAAAGTGGTCCCACAACTTGAGGCTCCACATGGTTTTGAAGTTTAAGATTTCAGCTTTCAAATAAGCCCAAGTTTGTTTAATTTGGACATCATTTGATTGGGCAAAATATCACTCAAAGATACGTTATGCTGATCAAGTCCAGTCTGAGATAGGTGCATTGTTTGGGCCATAACTTTCAAACCGCTTATCCAAATTGAGCAAATGAGCACATTCTGGAAAATAGACTTCCAGGGCTTTCTAACAAGCCCAAGAACGCGTGATTTGGCCGAGTATTCTGGAAGTTATGCTCTTTTGAAGTTGAGGTAGTTGCAAGGATTAATGCTGGGAATATGAAGAGTCTTAGGTTACATATATTTGTGTGGCTGATATTTTGCACGTTTTAGATGCTTCTAGATTGATGTAATCAGCTGCAAAAATCCTAGAATATTCCTTGTAACCTCCCCCACCCCCTTTTATGATGTGTCTTTCATTTTTCTTAGACTTTTCATTAGCTAGTTTTAATTGTTAGGAGTTATTTGAGTCTTTTGATTGTCTTTTGCTGAGTCTATAAAAGGGGAAAGGCATGTGAAGCTAATCATTCAGCATTGTAAGAGATTTCCAAAGTAATACAAGCACCTTTGAGAGTGATTCTCATTTGTGTCTCAAAATTCCTAGTTCTATATCTTGAATTTGGCTTATTCAAGTGGTGTTCTAGGTTCTCTTCCTTTTCCAATTGGAGTGATTCCTTGGTTAAGACAAGAGAATTAGCCCAAGAGCAAGTCATTGAGTGGCTCCGTGAAGGATTATCTTAATTACAAGGTCTTGTTTATCCTTGTTCTTTTTGTTATTATTCTTCAAACCATCTCAAACTATCTTCCACCATATTCACTTTTCTTTGGTTGATTCTTGTTTAGTTTGAGTTTGAGTTGTGGTAAGTGAACCAAATCAACTCAAACTCAAACTAAACAAGAATCAACCAAAGAAAAGTGAATATGGTGGAAGATAGTTTGAGATGGTTTGAAGAATAATAACAAAAAGAACAAGGATAAACGAGACCTTGTAATTAAGATAATCCTTCACGGAGCCACTCAATGACTTGATCTTGGGCTAATTCTCTTGTCTTAACCAAGGAATCACTCCAATTGGAAAAGGAAGAGAACCTAGAACACCACTTGAATGAGCCAAATTCAAGATATAGAAATAGGAATTTTGAGACACAAATGAGAATCACTCTCAAAGGTGCTTGTATTACTTTGGAAATCTCTTACAATGCTAAATGATTAGCTTCACATGCCCCTCCCCTTTTATAGATCAGCAAAAGACAATCAAAAGACTCAAATAACTCCTAACAATTAAAAACTAGCTAATGAAAAGTCTAAGAAAAATGAAAAGACACATCATAAAAGGGGGTGGGGGAGGTTACAAGGAATATTCTAGGATTTTTGCAGCTGATTACATCAATCTAGAAGCATCTAAAACGTGCACAATATCAGCCACACAAATATATGTAACCTAAGACTCTTCATATTCCCAGCATTAATCCTTGCAACTGCCTCAACTTCAACAGAGCATAAGCTTCCAGAATACTCGGCCAAATCACGCGTTCTTGGGCTTGTTAGAAAGCCCTGGAAGTCTATTTGTCCAGAATGGGCTCATTTGCTCAATTTGGATAAGCGGTTTGAAAGTTATGGCCCAAACAATGCACCTATCTCAGACTGGACTGGATCAGCACAACGTACCTTTGAGTGATATTTTGCCCAATCAAATGATGTCCAAATTAAATAAAATTGGGCTTATTTTAAAGCTGACATCTTAAGCTTCAAAACCATGTGGAGCCTCAAGTTGTGGGTCCACGTTAGGTAGGCCAAAAGTGCACACAAAAATCGGGAAATTTCTGGATGAAGGCGGCACTACCTCTTCGGGCATGAACGCCAATTTCCGGCACTACCTCTTCGGGCATGAACGCCAATTTCCGGCAAAGTTTGGCAACTTCCTTGACCTCTTGAAGCTTGAGTGAATCCTCCTTGGGCTGAGCTTGATGGTCCTTGGGCTTCTCACGATGGTCTCCATCAACTTTCCTTGGTTTTCCCTTGATTGTATCCACCTTTGGTTTGTAAGCTTTCACTCTTAGTTTGAGTTCTAGCCTAGACCCTCGGCAGGTACATCAAAAAGGAACCCGGCTATGCATACCAAAGAGTGGGTTCTGGGAACTCTTGATCCAAGAGCTCCATAGTGGGGCTTTGGCCGGGCCCTTGGCGTTGAGAAGACATGTTCCATGCTTAAGGAACATTACTGATGCATATTTCCATATGCATCATTTTTATTCAAGTCCAATTTCAAAGAAGAAAAGGGTCAAAAAAGATCATGCTTGGAGGTGTGCTTATTTGGTCTTCTTAAGTGAGTTCAAAGACTCGCGACACTATGGAGAGGTCAAAAAGAGGTTAAGCTTTGCTAGAAATTTGGTGCCGAATTCATCCCTGCGGAACCCGATTTTTGTGACCACTTTTGGACAAGCTCAAGTGGACCCACAACTTGAGGGCCCATGTGCTTTTGAAGCTTAAAATTTCAGCTTTAAAATAAGCCCAAGTGTGATTAATTTGGACATCATTTGATTGGGCAAAATTTCACTCAAAGATACGTTATGCTGATCCAGTCCAGTCTGAGATAGGTGCATTGTTCGGGCCATAACTTTCAAACCGCTTATCCAAATTGAGCAAATGAGCCCATTCTGGAAACTAGACTTCCAGGGCTTTCTATCAAGCCCACGAACGCGTGATTTGGCCGAGCATTCTGGAAGTTATGCTCTGTTGAAGTTGAGGCAGCTGCAAGGATTAATTCTGGGAATATGAAGAGTCTTCGGTTACATGTGATTGTGTGGCTGACATTGTGCACGTTTTGGAGCCTTCTAGATTGGTGTAATCAGCTAAGAAATCCTAGAATATTCCTTGTAACCTCCCCCACCCCTTTTATGATGTGTCTTTCCATTTATCTTAGTCTTTTCATTTTACTAGTTTTAATTGTTAGGAGTTATTTGAGTCCTTTTGTTGTCTTTTGCTGAGCCTATATAAAGGGGGGGCGTGTGAGCATTGTAGATCAGATTTCTAAGGCATTTTCAAGAGTAATTCAAGCACCTTTGAGAGTGATTCTCATTTGTGTCCGAAAAATTCCTAGTTCTATATCTTGAATTTGGCTAATTCCAAGTGGTGTTCTAGGTTCTCCTTCTTTTCTTTGGAGTGATTCCTCAGAAGAGTGAAGGGAATTAACCCAAGACCAAGGTGTGTGTGGCTCCGGAAGGATTATCTCATACTCGAAGTCTTGCACTATCCATCTCTATCCTGTTTGGTGATATTCTTCATCTTCCCCATCTTTCTCTCTTTTCATTTTGCTTAAGTTTGATTTGAGTTTGATTTGGATCACTTTCCACCCACATATACATCAATTGGTATCAGAGCCACGGTTTTTAAGTGACCCACATCACACCCAAGTACATCCCAAAAAGCCAAAATACAAAAAAAAAAAAAAAAAGGTACAAACCGGCAAAACCATGGGAATGTCAAAGATGAGAATGTATGATGGGGAAGATTGAAAACAAGGACAAGCAAAAAAAAAAACCGAAAAGAACAATGAGCTCACCGGTCTTGATGGATAGTGTGCAACTCTCTTGTCTAAGATAAGCCAAAGGCGCCACTTAGAGGAGAAGTTGGGCTATTCCTTCTTCACTTATGGATACAGAATATCACCACCATAAGCAAGAGAAAGGAACCTAGAAGATCACCACTTGAACTAGCCAATTCAAGCTAAAGCAACTAGGAGTTTCAATGGAGAGTAAAACACCCAGATTTCATTGCATGATATTCAAAGCTGCCTTCTTACATTCCTAAAGGTCCCTTATATAGGAGGGAGCCTCAAAATTCAGATTACATGGGTTACAATGCAAGCCAAACGGATCAAGACAAAAGGGAAGCACAAAAAGCAAGAAAAGTACAAAAGGTGATGTTGACAGTTGCTGTCCAGTTTTCCAGATTGCAGGGTCAACTTTCAGCAGCTGTATCTTCGTCCTTACTTACCCAAATTGGCTCCAACATACCTTATTAGAAAGCTTAGAAAGTGTTCTTTCATATGACTACTTTTGGAGCTCATTTGGTGCAGCCGTTCAGGAGATATAAACAGAACAAGTGAGATGGTGCAGGCTGACTTCCCAAAAGCAGCTTTAGAAGTTTCCTTGCTTTTAGCCTCCTTGGGACACGTTTGACTCTGGTTTCTTTCCCCACCCTTTTAGCCAATTCAAAAAAGGATCTAGGGGTTAAAATTCCAGGTTGTTAGGGTTACTTTAGGTTGGGGAAAAATGGGCTCCCAAAACTGGACAAAATCTGACCTGGAAAACAGTTTTGGACAGTTTGGCTTTAACAAAGGGTTTGGATGGGCAAATGACATCCAAATGGGCTGAAACTTGATTTATTGGGCAGCTAACTCTCCAATCTTTCCAGACATACCAAAAGTTTGGCTTTAAAGCCTCAGGTCATCAGGTCACCAAGGTCAGAAAGTCGGGCCATGTGCGGGATGAGCCCGGCAGAATGCAAGTGATCGTGTCTTGAGTGATTTCTAATCCTTGGAAAGCCTTTGTGACCTCTTGAGCTATAAGAACCCCTTGGGGCTGATCCCCATCACCTTAGGTATGGGTGGAGTGGGAAGAAAGGTTGATGGTTCACCAAAGGTCATGAAAAATATACGTTGATTCTCTTTGCCTTTTGGTGAGTGGTGGAAAGTGTCTAAGGTGAGCATTTCACCTTCATCCGCCTCAATCTCGATCTCTTCAAGATCATCTCCTTTATCTTCTTCTTTTTCCTCCTTTAGTTCGACCTCCTCAGCTGCCTTCCATTCTGCTAAGGTGACATACCACCTGTTGGTACAATCTGATGCCAAGTGACCAATGCCTTGGCACTTATAACACCTTGGGATGCTTTTAGGAAGGGGTTTTGGTGTGAATTGTGGGGATAGGCCCTTTTGTGGAGTTTGGTCTTTTTGTGAGAAGGGGAAAGGGATGCCATGGGTTTAGGAGCATAAGATGAACTCCCCTTGTTTAAGGTTTGTTCATGTGAGGGTTTTGGAACTTCATGCCGTGAGGGCGGTTTGCTCTTCTTTTGCTGCTCAACCTTGTGAGCTAGCACACATACTTCATCAAAACAAGTGTAAGCTTGCAAATCAACAATATTAGCATACCTAAGGTCAAGACCTCCCAAGTATCTAACAATTGTTTGCTCTTCAGGTTCATGCAAATCACACTTAATCACAAGCTTTTCAAACTCTCGAGTGTATTCTTCTACACTCAAATTACCTTGGTTCAAATGGTGGAGTTGTGAGTAACAATCTTGAACATACGTAGAAGGAAGAAATCTAGCCTTGAGCTTTGATTTCATCTTCTCCCAAGTTCTGATTTTGGACTTCCTTTCTCTTACTCTTTTGGCACACAAGTTAGTCCACCAAAGAGAAGCGTACTTACGAAGCCTTAAAGCAATCAGCTTCACCCTTTTGTCTTCGGGGATGTCCTTGTACTCAAAGACTCTCTCAACTATGTGTAACCAATCCAAGAAGTCTTCTGGATCGAGCTTACCTTCATACTCTGGAATCTCAACTCTAAAGTCATTAGAGTTACCTTGCCCTTTTTGCTCTTGTCGTGGCTCTTTGAATAGTTCTTCATCACTTGAAACTTCATAAGCATAGCCAGCTTCAGGATCTCGCCGCTTTGATGCAGAATAAGACGACTCCTCATTGATCTTTTGCTTCTGTTTGAGAAAAGTACCCAACTGCTTGCGTAGGTACTTATTCTGAGCCTTAAGTTCTTGATTAGAGGAAGTAATCTCATAGTTACTCTTCAAAATAGCATCAAGCTTTTCTTCCATGCTCACACTAGTACTCATGGTTGTGTTTGAGAAATGGAGAAGAAGGAGAAGTGTGGAATGCGTGGGTTAAGTACCAAGCCAAGGAGAAACACAGCTCTGATACCAAATATGATGTACCTGCCGAGGGTCTAGGCTAATACTCAAATTAAGAGTGAAAGCTTACAAACCAAAGGTAGATACAATCAAAGGAAAACTAAGGAAAGTGGCACATAATATGTTGGTTGTCAGGCAACAAACATGTGAGGGAGGAATGGAACTTAGAATCAAGGGATTCTAAGTGAAAATTGATGCATATTTCCATATGCATCATTTTTATTCAAGTCCAATTTCAAAGAAGAAAAGGGTCAAAGAAGATCATGCATGGAAATGTGCCTATTTGGTCTTCACTTTTGGACAAGCTCATGTGGACCCACAACTTGAGGGCCCATGGGCTTTTGAATTTTAAGATTTCATCTTTCAAATAAGCCCAAGTTTGTTTAATTTGGACATTATTTGATTGGGCAAAATATCACTCAAAGATACGTTGTGCTGATCCAGTCCAGTCTGAGATAGGTGCATTGTTTGGGCCATAACTTTCAAACCGCTTATCCAAATTGAGCAAATGAGCCCATTCTGGAAAATAGACTTCCAGGGCTTTCTAAAAAGCCCAAGAACGCGTGATTGGCCGAGTATTCTGGAAGTTATGCTCTGTTGAAGTTGAGGCAGTTGCAAGGATTAATTCTGGGAATATGAAGAGTCTTCGGTTACATGTGATTGTGTGGCTGACATTGTGCACGTTTTTGGAGCCTTCTAGATTGGTGTAATCAGCTAAGAAATCCTAGAATATTCCTTGTAACCTCCCCCATCCCTTTTATGATGTGTCTTTCCATTTATCTTAGTCTTTTCATTTTACTAGTTTTAATTGTTAGGAGTTATTTGAGTCCTTTTGTTGTCTTTTGCTGAGCCTATATAAAGGGGGGGGCGTGTGAGCATTGTAGATCAGATTTCTAAGGCATTTTCAAGAGTAATTCAAGCACCTTTGAGAGTGATTCTCATTTGTGTCCCAAAAATTCCTAGTTCTATATCTTGAATTTGGCTAATTCAAGTGGTGTTCTAGGTTCTCTTTCTTTTCTTTGGAGTGATTCCTCAGAAGAGTGAAGGGAATTAGCCCAAGACCAAGGTGTGAGTGGCTCCGGAAGGATTATCTCATATTCGAAGTCTTGCACTATCCATCTCTATCCTGTTGGTGATATTCTTCATCTTTCCCATCTTTCTCTCTTTTCATTTTGCTTAGTTTGATTTGAGTTTGATTTGGATCACTTTCCACCCACATATACATCAATTGGTATCAGAGCCACGGTTCTTAAGTGACCCACTTCACACCCAAATACATCCCAAAAAGCCAAAACACAAAAACAAAAAAAAGGCACAAACCGGCAAACCCAGTCTCGAAGACCAGAGAAGCAGCATGGTGCCCCCGTGCCACCTAGCACGACCGTGCCACTATACTTTTCTGCATTTCCTCAAGTCGAAGCATAGCACGGTTCCCCAGTGCCCCATTGCACGACCGTGCCCTCCCTCCTCTTCTCCAAAACAGCCTTTTTCTAGCCTAAACACAGAACCCACAAAGAACCCTTAAGCATTCATCCATCATGATTTCTCTTGGGAACTTGAGAAAAGAGATTGCTTTGATTGAAAAGGAGATGGTCATCCTTGAAACTCCAAAGTTTCGTGGCCAAAAAGAAGATTTCCCTTACTGGATTTCCAAAGTGGATCAAGTCTTCACTCGCTACAATATTGACGAGTAAGAGAAGTTTAAGGTGGTTATCGAGAAGCTCCGAGGCCATGCACTTGAATGGTGGGAAAAGTACAAGTATAACAGGAAGAAGAGAGAAAAAAGTAAGATCAAAACATGGGATAAGTTAAGAGGTAAATTAATGGATACTTTCGCTCCAACCTCTTACTTACACAACCATCCTTTACTTTCCTTTGAGGTAAACAACTTTGATTCCTCTTCTAAAAACCTCTCTTTCAACAAGGGAAGCTCAATTCCATCCCCTCAACCCACATTTTTAGCCCCTTCCACTCCACAAAAGAAGCAAACTCCACAAACAAGCCAAGCCCTTGCAGATCGACCTAACCCCGACCCTTTGAACCTTAGGAGGTGTTCTAAGTGTCAAGGCTTTAGTCACACACCTACGGGCTGCCCCAACAAGGAATTCATCACCATCGCCGAATGGGAAGTAGCCATGGAGGAAGAAAAGGGGGAGAACGATCAGGAGGAAAGCCTTGAAGAAGAAATTGAACTCAAGGTTGAAAAAGAAGAAATACTTCACTTAGAGAAGGTTTCTCAAAAGCCAAACGAAATTGAAGAAGAGCATGCAAATATTCATTTCAATCCAAAGGAGCAAGACCATATCCTATCCTTTCCCCACAAAATCACATTAACCCCCATTCAACCTTCCCAAATCCTCAAACCACATAAAGCCTCACAAAATGATCTATTGCTTACCTCTCTTTCCCCAACCGAATCTCACCTTAGTTTTCACCCTTCCCACACCCACTTTTATCAAACCTCTGTGCATATTGCTTTTCAAGTGCTGCCTTTTGACCTTATTCCATCTCCCAAACCCAAAGACAGTCCTCACTTGGATGTCTTTCTCATCCCCCTCCTCTATGCCACCCTACAAATGATGCCCTTTGGCCACTTCCTACAAGAGCTCCCATTTCATAAGCATGCCTCCCTTCATGAGAAGCTTGCCAATCCTTTGAGTTTGAGGACAAACTCAAAACAACCCGGGGAGTATGATGCATATTTCCATATGCATCATTTTTATTCAAGTCCAATTTCAAAGAAGAAAAGGGTCAAAGAAGATCATGCATGGAAATGTGCCTATTTGGTCTTCTTAAGTGAGTTCAAAGACTCGCGACACTATGGAGAGGTCAAAAAGAGGTTAAGCTTTGCTAGAAATTTGGTGCCGAATTCATCCCTGCGGAACCCGATTTTTGTGACCACTTTTGGACAAGCTCAAGTGGACCCACAACTTGAGGGCCCATGTGCTTTTGAAGCTTAAGATTTCATCTTTCAAATAAGCCCAAGTTTGTTTAATTTGGACATCATTTGATTGGGCAAAATATCACTCAAAGATACGTTATGCTGATCCAGTCCAGTCTGAGATAGGTGCATTGTTTGGGCCATAACTTTCAAACCGCTTATCCAAATTGAGCAAATGAGCCCATTCTGGAAAATAGACTTCCAGGGCTTTCTAACAAGCCCAAGAACGCGTGATTTGGCCGAGTATTCTGGAAGTTATGCTCTGTTGAAGTTGAGGTAGTTGCAAGGATTAATTCTGGGAATATGAAGAGTCTTCGGTTACATGTGATTGTGTGGCTGACATTGTGCACGTTTTGGAGCCTTCTAGATTGGTGTCATCAGCTAAGAAATCCTAGAATATTCCTTGTAACCTCCCCCATCCCTTTTATGATGTGTCTTTCCATTTATCTTAGTCTTTTCATTTTACTAGTTTTAATTGTTAGGAGTTATTTGAGTCCTTTTGTTGTCTTTTGCTGAGCCTATATAAAGGGGGGGCGTGTGAGCATTGTAGATCAGATTTCTAAGGCATTTTCAAGAGTAATTCAAGAACCTTTGAGAGTGATTCTCATTTGTGTCCCAAAAATTCCTAGTTCTATATCTTGAATTTGGCTAATTCAAGTGGTGTTCTAGGTTCTCTTTCTTTTCTTTGGAGTGATTCTCAGAAGAGTGAAGGGAATTAGCCCAAGACCAAGGTGTGAGTGGCTCCGGAAGGATTATCTCATACTCGAAGTCTTGCACTATCCATCTCTATCCTGTTGGTGATATTCTTCATCTTTCCCATCTTTCTCTCTTTTCATTTTGCTAGTTTGATTTGAATTTGATTTGGATCACTTTCCACCCACATATACATCAAAAATCAAAGGAAGTTTGATGTACTTTGATGTATATCTCAAAGGGTGAATGGAACCAAGTTGCAAGCTACCAAGAATATGAAGCAATTAAGTGACAACCACACGGATTAGGTGTGGCACGGTCGTGCCTTTAGGCACGGGCAGGCCGTGCCACTTTTCTGGTTAGTGACACCATGTTTCTCACTTTTGCACGGTTGAGTATGGTTTGAGGTTTGTGATGGAAGCTAGACTATTAGAGGTAGTCTAAGCCTTGAATAAGCATGGGGATGGATATGTGAGTGGCTTGTAAATGAGAGAAAGTGGGAGAGAAGCAAAGTTAAGATTCACTAACTCCAAATTAAAGCTAGCAAACTCACTTTAACTCTCTTTGAATCCTTGAGTATAACACCAAATGAGATAGAACTAAACTTGAAGAATGGATACAGAAACACCACCAAACTCAATTTTAGGGCCCTTAAACTATGATTAAGATACAGATATCACCACTTAATCAAGTTTAAGACTTCACTTGAACACCACCTTAATCGGCCAAAATTAAGGATAAGCAAGCTAAGTGTTTGGAGTGTGCCTAAGCACCGAAAGCACAATGCTCTCAACTTTGAGTTTGATTCAAATCTGGTATATTACAAGGGGGGGCTGTGTGCCTTTAAATAAGCAAACTAGCAGCCATACAAGCACACACCTCACCTTTCCCTCCTAAGGAGGAAAGCTATTAAGAGCAAAACAAGCTGATTTGTGCTAATCTAAAATACATGCTTGCTTAAACTAGTCTAACACATTTGAAACAACAAGGAAAGCAAGACTAATAGTTATTACAACTTTAATTGACTTGTACTTAAGCCCAAGCAGCTGGAAACTCAGCAAGAATGCACATGCTTCAGCCGAAAAGCACAAGCCACTTTACGGCTGGCCAATGGGAAGCAAGGAACATCTTTCTTTGTCTCTCTTCTCTTATTGGCTGTTCTTTTCAAGGTAGCAGCTGCTCATTGAAGCCTTGGGACGTGTGCCCAGCCTTGGAGGACGTGCCATATCAGCTGAAGTGAAGCAAACCCACCGGTGAGGGCAAAAACAAACCGGATTGTCAAACCGGGTTCTTTGGACAGAAACTGACCGGTTTTGTGACTGAGTTTAACCCTAGCAAAAGTGAGTATGATTCTGTTTTTAGACCATGGGAGGAAAGTTTAGGATGTGTATAATCCCCCCCAACCAAGAAATTAAGGTTAAACAAAGTTTAAGTGGGGCCTTCAAGCTAAAACATTAAACCGTGCAGATTAGGTGTTAATCTGGCCGGTTTGGCAAAACATCTTGTTCTCCCTTTCTTCGAGTGGAATGATGGAAAAGTAATGCTGGGGCTTGAAAGGGGACATCTTGAGGATTCTAAGAAGGTAAAAATCCAAGATTTAAACCACCATTAAGCTTGTCCAAATACATACCCAAAAACTGGGTACAATCTGTCTGAACTGGCAGTTTGTATAGCTTGGGTTTATTAGCCAATTTGAGAGGGCAAATGAAGTCCAAATGGGATGAAACTTTTTTTGTTGCAAAGCTGACTTCTTGAACTTTAATCCCAATGCAAAATATTGGACTTAAACCTTAAAGGGTTTGACGTAATTAACCTCTCGAAAACCGGGTTTGCTGTGAAAACAAACCTGACCTGCTGTTTTAGGTCCTTAAACAAAACTAGGATGAATCATTCATCCTTTAATCACCAAAATAAAATTACCTAGCCTTGATTTGATTCTTTAAATCAAAGGGCATGGAGGGATCTCCATCAGAGGATGATTCTCAAACCTTGGTAAGATACTTAACCGGACTTGATGAGTCTATTGCTCATATTGTTGAATTGCAACCATATTCATCCCTTGATGACTTGAGTTCTCTAGCCTACAAGGTAGAACAACAAAAGAAATCAAAGGGAAAGAGTATCCTATCCAAGCCTCTCTCTCGTCCTTACCCCACACAAAGGCTTCCGTACTACCCTCCTCGTCCACAAAATCCCCCACCACCACAAACCAAAAACACCACTCCAACCCCTCAAAAACCCCCCACACAAGAGCCCAAATCTAAAGACAAGGTTCGTTGCTTTCGGTGCCAAGGTATGGGACACTATGCATCTGAGTGTCCAAACAGGAGGATCGTTTCCCTAGCGGAGTACCAAGAAGCATGTGATGAACATGCCTATGACGAAGAAGAAGAAGAGCACCATGAAGAAGGAAGTTTGGAAGAAGTTGAAGAAGGCCCCGATGAAGGAGAATTGCTAGTTATCCGCCGGGCCTTGAGTGGAATTGCCACTCAAAAGGACATGGAGCAAAGAGAAGCCATTTTTCACACCAGGTGTACCGTAGGAGGCAAGGTTTGTTCCTTTATCATTGATGGAGGTAGTTGTGCTAACGTTGCCTCAAAGACTATGGTGGACAAACTCAAGCTGCAAGTCTCTCCTCGACCAAATCCCTACACCATACAATGGTTGAATCAAGGCAAAGGTTTGCAAATTACTCACCGTTGTCTTGTTTCCTTTTCAATTGGGAAAAACTATAAAGATGAGATTTGGTGTGATATAGTCCCCATGGATGCTTGCCATATATTATTGGGTAGACCATGGCTTTTTGATAGAAGTGTCATCCATGATGGCCGGATGAACACTTACTCTTTTCTCAAGGACCGTAAGAAAATCACTCTTACCCCTCTCAAAAGTCCTTCCCCCTCTCAACCAAAAGACAATCCTCATTTGGAAGTCTTCTTTACTACTCTTCTCAAATCTGAGCACCATGAGTATGAGTCTTTTAAAGACTTGATACTTTTACAAGAAGAGTCTAAGCCACATCTCCCTCACATCCACTACTCACCCCTCTCCTACAAGCCTATCACCATGTTTTTCCACAAGAAATTCCACATGGCCTTCCCCCTCCAAGATCTATCCAACACAAGATAGACCTCGTTCCCGGATCCGTACTTCCAAACAAGCCGGCATACCGGATGTCTCCAAGCGAAACACAAGAAATCCAAAGACAAGTGGATGATCTCTTGTCCAAGGGTTTAATTCGGGAAAGTCTAAGCCCATGTGCCGTGCCCACCCTCCTTGTTCCTAAGAAGGATGGTAGCATGCGTATGTGTGTTGATAGCCGGGCGATAAACAAGATCACTATCAAGTACCGGTATCCTATTCCCCGATTGGAAGAACTCTTGGATGAATTACACGGAGCACTATCTTTTTTAAGATTGATATTAGAAGTGGCTATTATCAGATTCGCATTTTTGAAGGTGATGAATGGAAAACCGCCTTTAAGACTAAAGGAGGTTTATATGAGTGGCTTGTAATGCCATTCGGGCTTACTAATGCCCCGAGCACTTTTATGAGACTCATGAACCAAGTTCTCAAGCCCCTCATTGGAACTTGTGTTGTTGTTTACTTTGATGATATCTTGGTCTATAGCAAGACCGAGGAGGAGCATGCCAAGCATTTGCAACAAGTTTTGGAGATTCTTTCACAAGAACAACTTTATGGCAATATGGAGAAATGCTTTTTCTTCACTCCTCAAGTGGTATTCTTGGGTTTCATTGTTTCCGCCCAAGGCCTCCAAGTTGATGAAAGCAAGATCAAGGCTATTCAAGAGTGGCCAACTCCTACATCCATCACTCAAGTAAGGAGTTTTCATGGCCTAGCCTCATTTTACCGGAGGTTCATTAGAAATTTCAGCACAATTATGGCTCCTATGACCGAGGTAATTAAAGGCAAAGAGTTTTCATGGAACGAGCAAGCACAACAAGCCTTCGAAGAGATCAAGAAGAAGCTCACTAGTTCCCCCGTTCTAGCCTTGCCCGACTTTACCAAAGTCTTTGAAGTAGAGTGTGATGCATCCGGGGTAGGAATTGGAGCTGTCCTATCTCAAGAGAAGAGACCCATTGCTTTTTTCAGTGAGAAGCTCAACGATGCCAAGAAGAAGTACTCCACCTATGACAAAGAGTTTTATGCAATCATTAGAGCATTGGAGCATTGGCGTCATTACTTAGTTGGAGGTGAGTTCATCCTTCATTCCGACCATGAAGCTCTCAAATACATCCAAGGACAACATAAGCTTAACCCTAGACATGCTAAATGGGTAGAGTATCTTCAGTCCTTCCACTTCACTATCCAACATAAGGCGGGAACTCTCAACAAAGGAGCTGATGCATTATCAAGAAGGTACTTATTACTCTCTACTTTGAGTACTAAAGTACTTGGATTTGAAGTTGTTAAAGATTTGTACCCAAAAGATGATGATTTCAAGGACATTTTTGAGAAGTGTCTTAAACACCCCCATGGGTTGTTCCACTTAGAAGATGGGTTCCTATTCAAAGGTTCACGCCTTTGTATACCTCAATGTGGATTTCGTGAACTACTTATCCAAGAGCTACATGGAGGAGCCCTAGCTGGCCATTTTGGTGTTGAGAAGACTAGGTCAATGTTGAAGGAACACTACTATTGGCCTAAGATGTCAAGAGATGTAGAGCATTTCATCAAAAGATGTTCTACTTGTCAAATGGCTAAGAGCCATTCTTTGCCCCAAGGATTGTATTCTCCACTTCCCATTCCTCAAGCCCCTTGGGAAGATATTAGCTTGGATTTCATCACGGGTTTACCTAGAACCCAAAGAAACAAAGACTCCATTATGGTGGTTGTGGATCGATTCTCCAAGATGGCGCATTTCATCCCTTGCCACACCACTAATGATGCTACTCAAGTGGCTAATCTTTATTTCAAGGAGATTGTGAGACTACATGGCATTCCAAAGAGCATGGTATCCGATCGTGACTCCAAGTTTCTTAGTCATTTTTGGCTAACTCTATGGCGCAAATTGGGTACTCAACTCAAGTTTAGCACTACTTGTCATCCCCAAACTGATGGACAAACTGAAGTCACCAATAGGACTTTGGGTACCTTACTTCGAGTCCTAGTGAAGAAGCATTTGAAGAATTGGGATGAGTTGCTACCACATGCCGAGTTTGCATTCAATCGAGTGCCTAGCAAGTCACCCAACTCTCTCCATTTCAAGTTGTGTATGGCTACAATCCCAAGAGTCCCTTGGATCTTGTTCCCATTCCAACTCCCACAAAATTTAGTTGGGAAGCTGAAAAAAGAGCCAAGGAGATCCAAGATCTTCATGCAAGAGTTAGAGATAACATTGTCAAGGCTAATGAAAGAGCCATGCAAAGCGCCAACAAGCATCGCAAGGAGGTACAATTTCAGCCAGGAGATTTGGTATGGATTCACATGAGGAAGGAGCGTTTCCCTTCAAAGAGGAAATCTAAGTTGATGCCACGTTCCGATGGTCCATTTGAAATTCTTGAGAAGGTTGGGCCCAATGCATACAAGGTTGATCTACCTGGAGATTATGGAGTTTCGGCTACCTTCAATGTCTCCGATCTTAGCCCCTATTTCGATGATGAGCCCCTTCCTAGTTTGAGGGCAAACTTTCACTTACCCGGGGGAATGATGGAGACCATCATGAGAAGCCCAAGGACCATCAAGCTCAGCCCAAGGAGGACTCACTCAAGCTTCAAGAGGTCAAGGAAGTTGCCAAACTTTGCCGGAAATTGGCGTTCATGCCCGAAGAGGTAGTGCCGCCTTCATCCAGAAATTTCCCGATTTTTGTGTGCACTTTTGACCTACCTAAAGTGGTCCCACAACTTGAGGCTCCACATGGTTTTGAAGTTTAAGATTTCATCTTTCAAATAAGCCCAAGTTTGTTTAATTTGGACATCATTTGATTGGGCAAAATATCACTTAAAGATACGTTATGCTGATCCAGTCCAGTCTGCGATAGGTGCATTGTTTGGGCCATAACTTTTAAACCGCTTATCCAAATTGAGCAAATGAGCCCATTCTGAAAACTAGACTTCCAGGGATTTCTATCAAGCCCAAGAACGCGTGATTTGGCCGAGTATTCTGGAAGTTATGCTCTGTTGAAGTTGAGGCAGCTGTAAGGATTAATTCTGGGAATATGAAGAGTCTTCGGTTACATGTGATTGTGTGGCTGACATTGTGCACGTTTTGGAGCCTTCTAGATTGGTGTAATCAGCTAAGAAATCCTAGAATATTCCTTGTAACCTCCCCCACCCCTTTTATGATGTGTCTTTCCATTTATCTTAGTCTTTTCATTTTACTAGTTTTAATTGTTAGGAGTTATTTGAGTCCTTTTGTTGTCTTTTGCTGAGCCTATATAAAGGGGGGGCGTGTGAGCATTGTAGATGAGATTTCTAAGGCATTTTCAAGAGTAATTCAAGCACCTTTGAGAGTGATTCTCATTTGTGTCCCAAAAATTCCTAGTTCTATATCTTGAATTTGGCTAATTCAAGTGGTGTTCTAGGTTCTCCTTCTTTTCTTTGGAGTGATTCCTCAGAAGAGTGAAGGGAATTAGCCCAAGACCAAGGTGTGAGTGGCTCCGGAAGGATTATCTCATACTCAAAGTCTTGCACTATCCATCTCTATCCTGTTTGGTGATATTCTTCATCTTTCGCATCTTTCTCTCTTTTCATTTTGCTTAAGTTTGATTTGAGTTTGATTTGGATCACTTTCCACCCACATATACATCACTAAATGCTACGTTTCTTACATGGATGGAAACCTCAAGATGTCTAGTTTAGCCTCCAACTTGAATCGTAGAATTTGGACTTCATTTGCCCCTGAACAAACCAGAATTCCAAAACCGTGTAGTTTGTAGTGCAATCCGGGCAAGGTCAAAAGATGATCTATTTTAAGCAACCAATTGAACTCCAAATAATATGAAACCAATTGGACTTAAAAGCTAAGATCTTAAGCTTAAAAATCTCCCAAAAAACGAGCACCAAAACGTGCTTTAAACCTATGTAATCAGATAACAGAAAGCGGGTGAAAATCTGGATGAGAACCAGGGTGCATCACCTTGTGTCTTCTCCATCAAGTGACTTACGGCCGTGACTTTGGACTTGATTTCTTAATTGTTCTGGATCATTGTGACATTATTAGACCTTGAGGATGGACCTCCATCAACGTGTCTCACTCCTATGTGGCTGGGTGGCAGCTTACCAAGCAACTCAAAATGACCAAGTAGGCAAGCACACACCTCTAGCAAACCCATCTAGGAGGGAAAACCACCTAGCTAAGCAACCAGGTGTCTAGGTGCCTATTTCTGCCCGGTTTTGTTCTTCCTGGTTGGCACCTCAAATGCTGAGTAATCTAAGCTTTCCTTACATGGAAGGAAACCTCAAGATGTCTAAAATACCCTCCTTTTTGAATCAAGGCATTTGGACGTCATTTGCCCCTTGAAGTAGGCTGAATACCCAAACCGTGCAGAATTGGATCCAAAACAGCATAGGTTTCAAAATAAGCTCCGTTCACTAACCAATTGAACTCCAAAATTCCAATTGGACATGAAAGCTAAGACTTGAAACTTGTAAATACAGTAAAAAATGAGCACTTAAGCTGGGATTTAAACCTGAGAGATTAAGTAGCAAAAACCGAGTGAAAATCTGGATGAAAAACCGGGTGCATCAACTTGAATATTCTTCACCAAATGACTTATGGTCGTGGCTTTGGACTTAGTTTCTTGATTGTTTTGGACCTTGTGGATGGACCTCCATCAGCGACCCAAGAAGACATGGTAAGTATCCATTGGCACGATGTCGCACCAAATCTCATCTTTGTAAGTCTTCCCAATGCTTCAAGCCAAGAGACACTGAGTAGAGATTTGCAAACCTTTGCTTTGGTTAAGCCATTGGATGGTGTATGGCTTTGGGTGGGGGGTCACCGAGAGCTTGAGTTTGTTCGCCATGGATTGTGAGGCCACATTCGCACAACTCCCCCCATCAATGATAAGGAAGCAAACTTTGCCACCTACGGTGCACCTTGTATGGAAAATGGACTCTCTTTGCTCAAACTCATCTTGGGAAGCTCGGCCACTTAAGGCCCTTCGAATTACCAAAAGTTACCCTTCATCCGGACCTGCTTCAACCTCTTCTAGAGACTCATTCAAGTCTATCTCTTTCTCCGCTTCGTCCTCTCCCTCAAGCTCCTCAAAGGAAGCTTGAAATTCAGCCAAATTAATAACCCTCTTGTTTGGCATTCGGATGCAATGTGCCCTAGTCCTTGACATCGAAAACATCTTCTTCTATCTTCCGGTTTGGGAGGGTTTCTTTGAGGTATGTCTTGGGCATTTGGGGGATTTGGCCGTGGAGTTGGTGCAGCTTGTGGTCTAGGATTTGTGTTTGGGGGTCTTTGAAAAGGGTAAGACCGAGTGGGAGGTTTGGACACAATTCCTTTCCCTTTCGCTTTTCGGTGTTATTCAACTTTGTATGCAAGGGAGCTAAGTTCACCAAGAGAGGAGTAAGGATGTAGCTCAATGATATGGGCAATTTGATCATCCAAACCACTCAAATACCTCACAAGAGTTTGGGTTTCATCTTCCTTCAAATCACATTTCAAGAGGAGTCGTTTAAACTCCCGAGTATATTCTTCCACACTCTTGGTTCCTTGTTTGAGGTTATGGAATTTAAGCTAGTCATCATGGAGGTAATGGGTAGGTAGGAACTTGGCTTTTAGTTTGTCCCTCATTTGTGCCCAAGTACAGATCTTTCCTTTTCCCTTCCTTGCCCTCTTGGTCACTAAATTAGCCCACCAAATTGAAGCATATTTGCGAAGCTCAAGGGCTACAAGCTTTACCTCTTTCTCATATGGGATGTCTTTGTAGTAGAAGACTCATTCAACCATCCAGAGCCAATCTAGGAATAGGTCCATGTCTAGATGGCCTTCAAACTCGGGGATGTCAACCTTGAAATCAAGATTGCCGCCTCTATTAGACCAAAATGGCCTTCCTCCTTCACCCTCTTCACTAGATGACTCATGAGGGTAGCTTTCTTCTTCCTCGGGATCAATCCAAGGCCCTTGTTCCGTGGGACTCCTTGAGTTTCTCATGTTTCTTCTCTTCTCCTCTAGGAGTTGGCCAAGTTGAGTTTGGAGGTACTTGACCTTGGCCTCCAAATCAGCCTTCTCCTTAAGAACGGTCTCCGTAACTTGTTCCGGTGTGAGGCTAGAAGACATGGTTGCAGTAGAGTAGGGAGTGTGGTGTTCGAAACTGGAAGCAAGGAGCACGGTCTTGCTATGTGGCACGGCCTGGCCGCGCTAGACTGCTGGAACTGGGCAAGTGTGTAGGGGAAAAAGCACGGTCGTGCTGTACGGGACGGGGTGCCCGTGCTGAATTGCTGTTCTGGGCAGGATACGGCGTGTGCAAGGGAGAAATGGAGGGGTGGTTAAGGGTGATTTATGGGTTTTGTGTTTGGGTGTGTTTTTGGATGATGGAAGCTTGGCTAAGATGGTAGCCTAGGCTCTAATACCAATTGATGTATCTCACCTTGCACTTGCCAAGGAAGTAGATGTGAGGGAGATAGGAAAGTGAGAATGAGAAGAAGAACAAGATGATAGAGCAAGTGTCTTCAAGAGATAATCCAAAGGAGGCACTCTTGTTGAACACTTGGGCAATCTCTTTAGATCAATTAGGATACAGAATCACCACCTAATTAAGATAAAGAGACCTAGGCACCACTTAAGTTGCCACACTTAAGATATAGAACTAGGAATTTGAGAGAGATAAAGCTCAAGTTTTGTATGCAAATTGGCAAAAGACCCTTGCAAATGGAAGAGATGAGGTAGTTATAGACCCTCCTTCCTTTACACTCGGCCAAGGGGCTGCTTTTCAAGCTTATTTGTGACTAAATGACTAAGCCTAAGCTAGCTTACAAGTACAAGTTGATAAAACAAGAGATTTAGCCTAACCTTGACACCTCGTTAGCTTAATAAATTCCAAATTGAGGTGTCAAGCATCTAAATACTCTAAGTACAGCAGCTTAGGGCCTTGAACATGTAAGTAGTACAAGTGGGACACCAAAACCCAAGGTGGCAGCCGGTTATACCTAAAAACCGAGTAAAGGAATTTCTTCCCTACTTTAGCTGGATAAAAGCAACACAAGCTGGTCCCTTAGCTCAACTTTAGGGCCATGATTTGATAAATATTTAGATGCTTTTTCATTCCCTAAAGTTTTACCGAAGTTGGAGCAAAGTAGGTCAACCAAATGGGCCCTTCTTTTGGACTGTGCTGGATTGCGCCCTGCAGTGCACTATCTTCGATTTTTGGCTTGGTTGGCTGACCAAATGAACTCTAAATGCTTTGTAAAAGGTGTTGGTGCAAGACTAAGATCTTAAGCTTTAAGGAGGTGGTGCGTGCAGGAAATTTCCCCTTCTATAATTTGCTCCAATAGAGAAACAAAACCGGGCCAATTTCGGTATGAACTGGGTGGTCCATCATCTTCTTTGTTCAAGTGGTTTCTGACCATGGCATGAGCTTCGTTGACCTTCTTGGATTCCCTAACAGGGGCTGGATCATTGGGAAGGTTTATGAAAGGTTTGGTTGGATGGTCCCCATCAAAAGTGATGGAGATCCCTCCATGCCCTTTGATTTAAAGAATCAAATCAAAGCTAGGTAATTTTATTTTGGTGATTAAAGGATGAATGATTCATCCTTGTTTTGTTTAAGGACCTAAAACAGCAGGTCAGGTTTGTTTTCACAGCAAACCCGGTTTTCGAGAGGTTAATTACATCAAACCCTTTAAGGTTTAAGTCCAATATTTTGCATTGGGATTAAAGCTTAAGAAGTCAGCTTCGCAACAAAAAAAGTTTCATCCCATTTGGACTTCATTTGCCCTCTCAAATTAGCTAATAAACCCCAGATATACAAACTGCCCAGTTTAAACCAGAACATACCCGGTTTTGGTTATTTGATTCCATAAGCTTAATGGTGGTTTAAGTCTTGTATTTTTACATATTTTGGGTCCCCAAGATGTTAGCTATGTGGTCCAAGTGATAAAAGCAAGTTAAGTCAAGTGGAAGATGAAGAACCAGGTCAATCTCCCAAAACTGTGCAGACTGAGACCCGGTTCAGACCAGTCTGGCCATTTTAACGTTTTCATCAGGCAAATGAACTCCAAATTGAGTAATTCCACTTGGAGCTGTTAGAAGACTTCTCAAGCTTTCCATCCATGTGTGGCAACGCAAGTTATGACCACGTTTGCCCTGGAATACATGGCCTGCAAATCGACCCTGTAAGCTGCCAGCACATTACAGTTTACAGCAGCAAGCAGCTTTCCTTCTCCAAAGGGTTTCCTTCTCTTCAGCTGAGTGGCACACCTTCCAAGGCTTGGCACACGTCCAAGGCAACCTAGGGAAGACAACAACCAATGAGGGAAGGGCTGCAAGAAGGCTTGTCTCTTGAATCTCATTGGAAGACAAAGAAGGTGCTCCCTTGATTCTCATTGGCTAGCCGTAAAGGGGATGGCCACTTTTCGGCTTGCACATGGCTACTTGCTGCCTTTTGAAGCTGATTATGTTTAAGGCCAAGTTAATCAAGTTGTATTAGTCATTTGTCTTGCTTTCCTAGTTGGTTTTGACGCACTTAGATTAGCCTAAAGGAGGGTTAGCAAAACCGGGTGATTAAACCGGATGTAATTAAGGTAATACCTTTCCTCCCTAGGAAGGAAAGCTAGAGGTGCTTGTAGTTTGCTTAGGTTGGTCATCTTTTGCTGCCTATAAATCTAGCCCATACGGCCAAGGAAAGAAGAACATCAGATTTTGAAAGAAAACCCCTTTGAGAGCTTTGTGCTTTCATGCCTTAGTGCAACCAAATTCCAACTTGCTTATCCTTAATCTAGTCAATTAAGGTGGTGATCAACGTAGGTTTTAATCTTGAATTAAGTGGTGCTTCTGTATCTTAATCCAAGGTTAAAGACTCTAAACTTAAGTTTGGTGGTGATATCTGTATCCAAACATTGAGTTTAGCACTATCCAACTACCTTGATAATTTTCAAGTATTCAAAGAGAAGTGAAGGAAGATTTGCTAGCTTAAATTAAGTTAGTGAATTCTTATCTTTAATTCTCCTTCATTCCATACATTTACAAACCTTCATTCATCCATTGCCATGCTGATGCAAGGCTAAGGATAGCCCCTTTGGCTTAGCTTTCCACACAAACACAAAGCCAAACTCAAACCGTGAAACACCACAAAACCGACCACGCTTGGCAGCAATATGGCACGGCCATACCGTGCCTAAGTGCACGACCGTGCCACCCTTGCAGTGTGGTTTTTTTTCTTGTTTGCTTCGTGTTTAGCTTGGTTATCTTCTACCCTTCATATGTCCAACACAATCCCCTTGAAGATATCTCATAGTTCCCTTTTGATTTTTACTTAGAATCCCTTGATTCTAAGTTCCATTCCTCCCTCACATGTTTGATGCTTCACAACCATCATATTATGTGTCCACTTTCCTTGGTTTTCCCTTGATGGTATCCACCTTTGGTTTGTAAGCTTTCACTCTTAATTTGAGTTCTAGCCTAGACCCTCGGCAGGTACATCAAAAAGGAACCCGGCTATGCATACCAAAGAGTGGGTTCTGGGAACTCTTGATCCAAGAGCTCCATAGTGGGGCTTTGGCCGGGCCCTTGGCGTTGAGAAGACATGTTCCATGCTTAAGGAACATTACTGATGCATATTTCCATATGCATCATTTTTATTCAAGTCCAATTTCAAAGAAGAAAAGGGTCAAAGAAGATCATGCTTGGAAGTGTGCTTATTTGGTCTTATTAAGTGAGTTCAAAGACTCACGACACTATGAAGAGGTCAAAAAGAGGTTAAACTTTGCTAGAAATTTGGTGCCGAATTCATCCCTGCGGAACCCGATTTTTGTGACCACTTTTGGACAAGCTCAAGTGGACCCACAACTTGAGGGCCCATGTGCTTTTGAAGCTTAAAATTTCAGCTTTAAAATAAGCCCAAGTGTGATTAATTTGGACATCATTTGATTGGGCAAAATTTCACTCAAAGATACGTTATGCTGATCCAGTCCAGTCTGAGATAGGTGCATTGTTTGGGCCATAGCTTTCAAACCGCTTATCCAAATTGAGCAAATGAGCCCATTGTGGAAACTAGACTTCCGGGGCTTTCAATCAAGCCCAAGAACGCGTGATTTGGCCGAGTATTATGGAAGTTATGCTCTGTTGAAGTTGAGGCAGTTGCAAGGATTAATTCTGGAAATATGAAGAGTCTTCGGTTACATGTGATTGTGTGGCTGACACTGTGCACGTTTTGGAGCCTTCTAGATTGGTGTAATCAGTTAAGAAATACTAGAATATTCCTTGTAACCTCCCCCACCCCTTTTATGATGTGTCTTTCCATTTATCTTAGTCTTTTCATTTTACTAGTTTTAATTGTTAGGAGTTATTTGAGTCCTTTTGTTGTCTTTTGCTGAGCCTATATAAAGGGGGGGCGTGTGAGCATTGTAGATCAGATTTCTAAGGCATTTTCAAGAGTAATTCAAGCACCTTTGAGAGTGATTCTCATTTGTGTCCCAAAAATTCCTAGTTCTATATCTTGAATTTGGCTAATTCAAGTGGTGTTCTAGGTTCTCCTTCTTTTCTTTGGAGTGATTCCTCAGAAGAGTGAAGGGAATTAGTCCAAGACCAAGGTGTGTGTGGCTCCGGAAGGATTATCTCATACTCGAAGTCTTGCACTATCCATCTCTATCCTGTTTGGTGATATTCTTCATCTTACCCATCTTTCTCTCTTTTCATTTTGCTTAAGTTTGATTTGAGTTTGATTTGGATCACTTTCCACCCACATATACATCAATTGGTATCAGAGCCACGGTTTTTAAGTGACCCACATCACACCCAAGTACATCCCAAAAAGCCAAAACACAAAAAAAAAAAAAAGGCACAAACCGGCAAACCCAGTCTCGAAGACCAGAGAAGCAGCACGGTGCCCCCGTGCACCCAGCACGACCGTGCCACTATACTTTTCTGCATTTCCTCAAGTCGAAGCATAGCACGGCCTGCCCGTGCCCCCTTGCACGACCGTGCCCTCCCTCCTCTTCTCCAAAACAGCCTTTTTCTAGCCTAAACACATAATCCACAAAGAACCCTTAAGCTTTCATCCATCATGGTTTCTCTTGGGAACTTGCGAAAAGAGATTGCTTTGATCGAAAAGGAGATGGTCATCCTTGAAACTCCAAAGTTTCGTGGCCAAAAAGAAGATTTCCCTTACTGGATTTCCAAAGTGGATCAAGTTTTCACTCGTTACAATATTGATGAGCAAGAGAAGTTTAAGGTGGTTATCGAGAAGCTCCGAGGCCATGCGCTTGAATGGTGGGAAAAGTACAAGTATAAGAGGAAGAAGAGAGGAAAAAGTAAGATCAAAACGCGGGACAAGTTGAGAGGAAAATTAATCGATGCTTTCACTCCAACCTCTTACTTACACAACCATCCTTTACTTTCCTTTGAGGTAAACCACTTTGATTCCTCTGCTAAAAACCTCTCTTTCAACAAGGGAAGCTCAATTCCATCCCCTCAACCCACATTTTTAGCCCCTTCCACTCCACAAAAGAAGCAAACTCCACAAACAAGCCAAGCCCTTGCAGATCGACCTAACCCCGACCCTTTGAACCTTAGGAGGTGTTCTAAGTGTCAAGGCTTTAGTCACACACCTACGGGCTGCCCCAACAAGGAATTCATCACCATCGTCGAATGGGAAGTAGCCATGGAGGAAGAAAAGGGGGAGAACGATCAGGAGGAAAGTGATGTATATGTGGGTGGAAAGTGATCCAAATCAAACTCAAATCAAACTTAAGCAAAATGAAAAGAGAGAAAGATGGGGAAGATGAAGAATATCACCAAACAGGATAGAGATGGATAGTGCAAGACTTTGAGTATGAGATAATCCTTCCGGAGCCACTCACACCTTGGTCTTGGGCTAATTCCCTTCACTCTTCTGAGGAATCACTCCAAAGAAAAGAAGGAGAACCTAGAACACCACTTGAATTAGCCAAATTCAAGATATAGAACTAGGAATTTTTGGGACACAAATGAGAATCACTCTCAAAGGTGCTTGAATTACTCTTGAAAATGCCTTAGAAATCTGATCTACAATGCTCACACGCCCCCCCTTTATATAGGCTCAGCAAAAGACAACAAAAGGACTCAAATAACTCCTAACAATTAAAACTAGTAAAATGAAAAGACTAAGATAAATGGAAAGACACATCATAAAAGGGGTGGGGGAGGTTACAAGGAATATTCTAGGATTTCTTAGCTTGTTTTTGCCTTGGCCGTGTGTCCTCTAAATAGGCAGCAAAATAACCAAGCTAAGTAAGCTCTTACACAATTACCTCTAGCTTTCCTTCCTAGGTAGGAAAGGTATTAGGCCTAATTACACCCGGTTACGCTAACCGGTTTTGTTAATCTTCCTTAATGCTAAACAAAGTGTATTAATCTAACTAGGAAAGCAAGACAAATGACTAATACAACTTGATTAATTTGGCCTTAAACATAATCAGCTTCAAAAGGCAGCAAGTAGCCATGTGCAAGCCGAAAAGTGGCCATCCCCTTTACGGCTAGCCAATGAGAATCAAGGGAGCACCTTCTTTGTCTTCCAATGAGATTCAAGAGACAAGCCTTCTTGCAGCCCTTCCCTCATTGGTTGTTGTCTTCCCTAGGTTGCCTTGGACGTGTGCCAAGCCTTGGAAGGTGTGCCACTCAGCTGAAGAGAAGGAAACCCTTTGGAGAAGGAAAGCTGCTTGCTGCTGTAAACTGTAATGTGCTGGCAGCTTACAGGGTCGATTTGCAGGCCATGTATTCCAGGGCAAACGTGGTCATAACTTGCGTTGCCACACATGGATGGAAAGCTTGAGAAGTCTTCTAACAGCTCCAAGTGGAATTACTCAATTTGGAGTTCATTTGCCTGATGAAAATATCAAAATGGCTGGGCTGGTTTGAACTGAGTCTCAGTCTGCACGGTTTGGAAGATTGACCTGGTTCTTCATCTTCCACTTGACCTAACTTGCTTTTATCACTTGTACCACATATATAACATCTTGGGGACTCAAAATATGTAAAAATACAAGACTTATACTAAAATATAACTTAAGAAACGAAAAGAACAAAACCGGATACATTCTGACCCTGCTGGACAGTTTGTATATCTTGGGTATTAGCTGATTTGAGAGGGCAAATGAAGTCCAAATGGGATGAAACTTTTTTTGTTGCAAAGCTGACTTCTTGAACTTTAATCCCAATGCAAAATATTGGACTTAAACCTCTTAAACAAAACAAGGATGAATTATTCACCCTTTAATCACCAAAATGAAATTACCTAGCTTGATTTGATTTTTTAAATCAAAGGGCATGGAGGGGTCTCCATCATCCTCCCCTTGTTAAAAAGATTTGTCCTCAAATCAATTTAGGTAATTACCTCCTCTTCTTGATTCATTGTATGGCTGAAACAAAATCAACCATTCGAATAACTTGCCTTTGCTCTTGGAGGCTCTCTTCTCGTCAAGTCCCTTGCTGATTTGGATGTTGTATATGGGGGACTCTTTGAACATGTCATAAACCACTTCCTCACTTACTCTTAATTTAGGAGTTGTAAGTAATGGCCTTGAATGCTTTTGACAGAAGGTTTGTTTGAGTGCTTTGGGTGGGGGTGGAGTGGGTGAAAGTTTTGATGGTTCACCAAAAGGAATGAAAAGATGGTTATGATGGTTCTTGTCTTTTGGTGGATGGTGGGTGACTAAGGTGAGTATTTCACCTTCTTCCGCCTCAAGCTTTTTCTCTTCAAATGTATTCCCATCTTTCTCTTCTCGATCCTCCTTTTCTTCCTCCTTGATTTCCTCTTGTTCATCTTCATGTTCATCAAACTTGGGAGGTAAGTTAATGGTAACCTCATTAACTTTGTGACTTTGATCTATCTCTGGTGAAACAAAGGGCTGATTGGATTTTCTTCTTTCTTCAGACCAGAGGGTGAGTAGATCAAGTTCTCCTTCTTGCTGTTGCATTTCCCAATTTATTTCTTGTGTTCTGAGGTCAAATGCTTCAAGCTCTTTTTGTAGTTCGAGGATTTTTCTAAGGGACATATCTTTCCCAATTCTCATTGCGAAAGTGGGTGTTTTGAGGGAATGAATTTGGATTTGTGTTTTGAGGAGCTTTGGGCGTGTGGATGGCGTGGGTGATGCATATTCCCATATGCATCATTTTTATTTAAGGTCAACTTCCAAGAAGAAAAGTGTCAAACAAGAGCGTGCATGGGAACTCTCATATTTTCTCTTATTATGTGAGTTCAAGGACTTTAGACACCATGAAGAAGTCAAGCTAGTGCCGAAAATCTGGATGAAACTCATATTCCTTCCGGAAGAATTGGTACCCGATTCATCCCTGCGAAAGGTAATTTTTTTGTGCTCATTTTTTGGCCTAACTAAAGTGGTCCCACAACTTGAGGCTCCACATGGTTTTGAAGTTTAAGATCTCAGCTTTCAAACAAGCCCAATTATGTTTAATTTGGACGTCGTTTGGTTGGGCTAAATATTACTCAAAGAAGACATGTCCTGTTCCAGTCCAGTTCTGATATAGGTGTAATATTCGGGCCATAACGTTTTATCTACTTATCCAAATTGAGCAAATGAGCCCATTCTGGAAAATAGATTTCCAGGGCTTTCCAACAAGCCCAAAATCACCTTATTTGGACGTGTGAGCTGAGAGAAATGCTCAGTTGAAGTGAAGGCTGCTGCATGGAGTTAATGCTGGGCAAGTGAAGAGACATAGGTTACATGACATCACCTTGCTGACATCATGCACGACTTGGATGGATTTCTTCAGCTGATAGAAGTCTAGAATGTTCATTGTAACCTCCCCCATTCCTTTAAGTTGTGTCTTTTTATTTTTCCTAAGTCTTTTCAATTTTCTAGCTTTAAATTGTTAGGAGTTTGTGTCTTTTGCTTGTCTTGTTGTTGCCTATATATAGTGGGGGTGTGAAGTGTTTCTCAATTCAGAGTTGTAAGCTTTTCCAAAGTGAAATACAATTACCTTTGAGTGTGATTCTCAAAAGTATTCCAAATCCCTAGTTCTATATCTTGAATTTTGGCAAGTTCAAGTGGTGTTCTAGGTTCTCTTTTCTTTTCCAATTGGAGTGATTCCTTGGTGAAGACGAGAGGATTTGCCCAAGATCAAGTCCTTGAGTGGCTCCGCGAAGGATTATCTCAAGTGCAAGGTCTTGTTTATCCTTTGTTCTGTTTTGCTATTATTTTCATTCCACCTCAATCAACCTTCCATTTTCTATTTACTTTAGTTCAATTCTTATTTGGGTTTATTTGAGTTTGATTTGGTTCACTTACCACCCACATATACATCATTTGGTATCAGAGCAAAGGTTTTAAAGTGACCCACATCACACCCAAATACATGAAAAAAAAAAAAAAACAAAAAAACTGTGAACATCCAGTGTCCACAGGCCAGAAAGTTCACACGGTGCCCCCGTGCCATACCACACGACCGTGCCATATTTATTTTCCAGAAATCTTCTAGTCGAGACGCAGCACGGTGCCCCCCTGCCTACCAGCACGACCGTGGCACCCTACTTTTCTGCATTTCCTCAAGTCGAAGCATAGCACGGTTCCCCAGTGCCCCATTGCACGACCGTGCCCTCCCTCCTCTTCTCCAAAACAGCCTTTTTCTAGCCTAAACACATGATCTACAAAGAACCCTTAAGCATTCATCCATCATGATTTCTCTTGGGAACTTGCAAAAAGAGATTGCTTTGATTGAAAAGGAGATGGTCATCCTTGAAACTCCAAAGTTTCGTGGCCAAAAAGAAGATTTCCCTTACTGGATTTCCAAAGTAGATCAAGTTTTCACTCGCTACAATATTGACGAGCAAGAGAAGTTTAACGTGGTGATCAAGAAGCTCCGAGGCCATGCGCTTGAATGGTGGGAAAAGTACATGTATAAGAGGAAGAAGAGAGGGAAAAGTAAAATCACAACATGGGTTAAGTTAAGAGGTAAATTAATGGATACTTTCGCTCCAACCTCTTACTTACACAAGCATCCATTTGTTTCCTTTGAGGTAAACGGCTTTAATTCCTCTTCTAAAAACCTTCATTTCAACAAGGGAAGTCCAATGAGTGCTTGTAACTCTAGCTCTACTTCCTTATTTTATTTGGAGAAATTTAACTCCAACAAAGATGAAGAGATCCTTGGAGAAAAAGGGTCGGGCCTAGTTGACCTACCTCTTGTTTTTGGTGGTGATGAAGAGACCTTTGAACTTGAGGCCCAAAGATCCGAGTTGAAGCAAGAAGAGATTGTGCAAGAAATTGAGCAATCCTTCACCCAAGAAGGGTGCCAAGAAGATAATGAGGTGAATTTGAGCATAACCCCAAGAATTGAAGAGCATGTAGTTAAAGACCTTGAAGTGATGAAGCCATGTAGGGTTGCTGAAGAGTTTGAACAACTCTTGACCCAAGAAGAATTCACCTTAACCCCCATTCAACCTTCCCAACCCCTCAAGCCATAAAAGGACCGACAAGCCTTAACCCTCATTCATCCTTCCCAAACCCTTGCCCCCAAAGAAGATTTCTCACTTCCGCCTCTTTTCCTCACCAGGTATGACCCGTTTTATCATCCTCCCCTCACCCTCTGCTATATCTCTCTAGAGGTGATGCCCTGTGACCTCCTTCCCCAAAAGCTCCCATATTGTGAGCGTGACCCCTTTCTTGAGAAGCTTGCTAACCCTTTGAGTTTGAGGACAAACTCAAAACCACCCGGGGAGTATGATGCATATTCCCATATGCATCATTTTTATTTAAGGTCAACTTCCAAGAAGAAAAGTGTCAAACAAGAGCGTGCATGGGAACTCTCATATTTTCTCTTATTATGTGAGTTCAAGGACTTTAGACACCATGAAGAAGTCAAGCAAGTGGCGAAAATCTGGATAAAACTCATATTCCTTCCGGAAGAATTGGTGCCCGATTCATCCCTGCGGAAGGTAATTTTTTTTTGTGCTCATTTTTTGGACTAACTAAAGTGGTCCCACAACTTGAGGCTCCACATGGTTTTGAAGTTTAAGATCTCAGCTTTCAAACAAGCCCAATTATGTTTAATTTGGACGTCGTTTGGTTGGGCTAAATATTACTCAAAGAAGACATGTCCTGCTCCAGTCTAGTTCTGATATAGGTGTAATATTCGGGCCATAACGTTTTATCTACTTATCCAAATTGAGCAAATGAGCCCATTCTGAAAAATAGATTTCCAGGGCTTTCCAACTAGCCCAAAATCACCTTATTTGGACGTGTGAGCTGAGAGAAATGCTCAGTTGAAGTGAAGGCTGCTGCATGGAGTTAATGCTGGGCAAGTGAAGAGACATAGGTTACATGACATCACCTTGCTGACATCATGCACGACTTGGATGGATTTCTTCAGCTGATAGGAAGTCTAGAATGTTCATTGTAACCTCCCCCATTCCTTTAAGTTGTGCCTTTTTATTTTTCCTAAGTCTTTTCAATTTTCTAGCTTTAAATTGTTAGGAGTTTGTGTCTTTTGCTTGTCTTGTTGTTGCCTATATATAGTGGGGGCGTGAAGTGTTTCTCAATTCAGAGTTGTAAGCTTTCCCAAGTGAAATACAATTACCTTTGAGTGTGATTCTCAAAAGTATTCCAAATCCCTAGTTCTATATCTTGAATTTTGGCAAGTTCAAGTGGTGTTCTAGGTTCTCTTTTCTTTTCCAATTGGAGTGATTCCTTGGTGAAGACGAGAGGATTTGCCCAAGATCAAGTCCTTGAGTGGCTCCGTGAAGGATTATCTCAAGTGCAAGGTCTTGTTTATCCTTTGTTCTGTTTTGCTATTATTTTCATTCCACCTCAATCAACCTTCCATTTTCTCTTTACTTTAGTTCAATTCTTATTTGGGTTTATTTGAGTTTGATTTGGTTCACTTACCACCCACATATACATCAATGGGTTTCAGGCCAAGTTCTGAACTTACTCTGATACCAAATATGATGTACCTGCCGATGGTCCAAGCCTGAACTCAAATTAAGAGTGAAAGCTTACAAACCAAGGGAGAATACAATCATGAGAAAACTAAGGAAAGTGGCACATAATATGTTGGTTGTGAGGCAACAAATATGTGAGGGAGGAATGGAACTTAGAATCAAGGGATTCTAAGTGAAAATCAAAAGGGAGTTTGATGTAATTTGATGTATATCACAAGGGATGAATGGAACCAAGTTACAAGCTACCAAGATTATGAAGCAACCAAGTGAAAACCACACGAATAGGTGTGGCACGGTCGTGCCTTTAGGCACGGGTAGGCCGTGCCACTTTTCTGGTTTGTGACACCATGTTTCTTACTTTTGCACGGTTGAGTATGGTTTGAGGTTTGTGATGGAAGCTAGACTATTAGAGGTAGTCTAAGCCTTGGTTAAGCATGGGGATGGATATGTGAGTGGCTTGTAAATGAGAAAAGGGGGGAGAGAAGCAAAGTTAAGATTCACTAACTCCAAATTAAAGCTAGCAAACTCACTTTAACTCTCTTTGAATCCTTGAGTATAAACACCAAATGAGATAGAGCGAAACTTGAAGAATGGATACAGAAACACCACCAAACTCAAGTTTAGAGTCTTTAACCTTGGATTAAGATACAGAAACACCACTTAATTCAAGATTAAAACCTATTTGATCACCACCTTAATTGACTAGATTAAGGATAAGCAAGTTGGAATTTGTTTGCACTAAGGCATGAAAGCACAAAGCTCTCAAAGAGGTTTTTAACTCAAATCTCACTTGTTTTTGCCTTGGCCGTGTGTCCTCTAAATAGGCAGCAAAATAACCAAGCTAAGTAAGCTCTTACACAATTACCTCTAGCTTTCCTTCCTAGGTAAGAAAGGTATTAGGCCTAATTACACCCGGTTATGCTAACCGGTTTTGTTAATCTTCCTTAATGCTAAACAAAGTGTATTAATCTAACTAGGAAAGCAAGATAAATGACTAATACAACTTGATTAATTTGGCCTTAAACATAATCAGCTTCAAAAGGCAGCAAGTAGCCATGTGCAAGCCGAAAAGTGGCCATCCCCTTTACGGCTAGCCAATGAGAATCAAGCTTCAAGAAGTCAAAGATGTGGCAAAACTCTGTAGAAAAGTTTTATTCCTTCCGGAAGAATTAGTGCCCGATTCGTCCCTGCGGATGGTAATTGTTGTGGCAACTTTTGGACAAGCTCGAGTAGACCCACAACTTGAGGGGCCACATGGTTTTGAAGCTTAAGATGTCAGCTTTAAAATAAGCCCAATTTTATTTAATGATGTATGTTAACCATGGGAATGTCAAAGATGAGAATGTATGATGGGGAAGATTGAAAACAAGGACAAGCAAAAAAAAAAACCGAAAAGAACAATGAGCTCACCCGGTCTTGATGGATAGTGTGCAACTCTCTTGTCTAAGATAAGCCAAAGGCGCCACTTAGAGGAGAAGTTGGGCTATTCCTTCTTCACTTTTGGATACAGAATATCACCACCATAAGCAAGAGAAAGGAACCTAGAAGATCACCACTTGAACTAGCCAATTCAAGCTAAAGCAACTGGGAGTTTCAATGGAGAGTAAAACACTCAGATTTCATTGCATGATATTCAAAGCTGCCTTCTTACATTCCTAAAGGTCCCTTATATAGGAGGGAGCCTCAAAATTCAGATTACATGGGTTACAATGCAAGCCAAACGGATCAAGACAAAAGGGAAGCACAAAAAGCAAGAAAAGTACACAAGGTGATGTTGACAGTTGCTGTCCAGTTTTCTAGATTGCAGGGTCAACTTTCAGCAGCTGTATCTTCGTCCTCACTTACCCAAATTGGCTCCAACATACCTTATTAGAAAGCTTAGAAAGTGTTCTTTCATATGACTACTATTGGAGCTCATTTGGTGCAGCCGTTCAGGAGATATAAACAGAACAAGTGAGATGGTGCAGGCTGACTTCCAAAAGCAGCTTTAGAAGTTTCCTTGCTTTTAGCCTCCTTGGGACACGTTTGACTCTGGTTTCTTTTCCCACCCTTTTAGCCAATTCAAAAAAGGATCTAGGGGTTAAAATTCCAGGTTGTTAGGGTTACTTTAGGTTGGGGAAAATGGGCTCCCAAAACCGGACAAAATCTGACCTGGAAAACAGTTTTGGACAGTTTGGCTTTAACAAAGGGTTTGGATGGGCAAATGACATCCAAATGGGCTGAAACTTGATTTATTGGGCAGCTAACTCTCCAATCTTTCCAGACATACCAAAAGTTTGGCTTTAAAGCCTCAGGTCATCAGGTCACCAAGGTCAGAAAGTCGGGCCATGTGCGGGATGAGCCCGGCAGAATGCAAGTGATCGTGTCTTGAGTGATTTCTAATCCTTGGAAAGCCTTTGTGACCTCTTGAGCTATAAAAACCCCTTGGGGCTGATCCCCATCATCCCCCCCAGCTTGGGAAGAGTTTGTCCTCAAACTTAGTAGCTCGTCTTCTTCATCAAAGTAGGGCCTCAAATCGGCTACATTGAATGTAGCGGATACTCCATAGTCACCGAGCAAATCAACCTTGTATGCATTGGAATTGACTTTTTCAAGGATCTTGAATGGGCCATCCGAGCGTGGAAGAAGCTTGGACCTTCTTTTGCTAGGAAATCGCTCCTTTCTTAGGTGGATCCATACTAAATCTCCGGGCTTACATTGGACTTCCTTGCAGTGCTTGTTTACCCGATCCTTGGTCTGATCATTGAACTTCTCAATTTTAGCCCTCACTTGTGCATGGAGCTCTTGGATTTCCTTTGCTCTCTTCTCGGCCTCCCAACTAAACTGGGTTGGAGTAGGGAGGGGTGTAAGGTCCTGATGTATGCTTGCAATGAACACAACCCAAGCTTACTCCACCCTTGTTCTTGCTAAGGAAACTAAGGGAGGAAAGGGAGAGAGTGTAGAAGATAAGAGGAGAGTTGATAGAGCAAGCACCTTCAAGAGATAATCCAAGAGGAGCCACTCTTGTTGGATACTTGGGCAATCCCCTTAGATCAATTAGGAATCACCACCTAATTGAGATAAAGGGACCTAGACACCACTTAAGTTGCCACACTTAAGATATAGACTAGGAATTTTGAGGGGGAGAGTTTCTTTGAGAACTCACAAGCTTATGCATTCAAGTTGGTTGCAAAATGAAGGAACCAAGCTGCCTTTTAACAAGCCATGGCCGAGCTCCCTCTCTCCCTAGGCAGCAAATACAAAGCTAAGTACATGTGGGGAAGAGAGACACATCAAATCAGCCACTACAAGTTAAACACCTCACTACCTAGCTTAATCTACCTCATTAGGGGTTATTATGCCTCCCAAATGAGGTGTCAAGCTTACAAAAGTCCTAGAATGCAGCAAAGGTGAGTCATTAGGCAAGTGGGCAAGCAAAAACCAAGGGAAATCAGCCCCTTGTACCGGCTAGAGACAAACCGGTTAAAAGGGTGTTTTCCTTGTCCTTTTGGCTGGATAATACCAACACAAGGGGGTGCTTTGGATGGGATTTGAACCCATGACCTGATAAATATTTGTGTCCCCTTTCATGCTGCAAAATTGACAAAAGTTGGAGTTGAGGAAGTCAACCAATTAGGGCCTTATTTCGGACTGTGCTGGATTGCGCCCTGCAGTGTGCTGTCTCAGGTTTTGGCTTGGTTGACTGACCAAATGGACTCCAAATGCCTTGCAAAAGGTCTTGTTGGAAATCTAAGATCCTAAGCTTTAAGGAGGTGGTGTGTGCAGGAAATTTCCCCTTCTACATTTTGCTCCAACAGAGAAACAAAACCGGGTCAGAAACGGTATGAACTGGGCAGTTCACTTTCTTCTTTGTGCATATGTTTTCTGACTATGGCATGAACTCCTTTGGCCTTCTTGGACTCCCTAGCGGGGGATGGATCATTGGCAATGGCTTTTGAAGGTTTGGTGGGATGGTCTCCATCAGGTCCATAGGTGTACAAGGGTTGAAACCATATACAACTTGGAATGGAGAAAGACCGGTGGCTTTGCTTGGCACTCGATTGTAGGCAAACTCGGCATGGCTAAGCCAACTCATCCCAACCCTTTGTGCTCTTCTTGGCTAGGACCCTCAACAAAGTACCCAAGGTCCTATTGGTGACCTCGGTTTGGCCATCCGTTTGGGGGTGACATGATGTGCTAAATTTGAGATGAGTGGCCATCTTCTTCCATAGAGTGAGCCAAAAATGGCTCATGAACTTGCTATCCCGGTCGGACACCATGCTTTTGGGGATGCCATGGAGCCTCACGATCTCTTTGAAGTAGAGGCTTGCAATTTGAGTGGCATCATGGGTAGTATGGCATGAGACAAAGTGTGCCATCTTCGAAAACCGATCAACTACCACCATTATGGAGTCCTTGTTCCGTTGTGTCCTTGGTAGGCCGGTAATGAAGTCTAAACTCACATCCTCCCAAGGAGCCTTTGGGACCGGTAAGGGCGAGTAAAGACCTTGAGGCAAGACATGGCTTTTGGCAAGTTGACAAGAAGAGCACCTTTTAACATAATGCTCAACATCCTTGACCATCTTGGGCCAATAGTAGTGCTCCTTCAACATGAGTGAGGTCTTCTCAATGCCAAAGTGGCCGGCCAAAGCTCCTCCATGCACTTCTTTAATCAAAAGCTCCCTAATGCCTCCTTTAGGGATACATACCCGGTTTCCTTTGAATAAGAACCCCTCTTCAATGTGAAATGGACCATGGGGGTGCCGTGAGCATACTTCAAAGGTCTCCTTGAAGTCTTCATCCTTGGTGTACAACTCATTGATCAATTCAAACCCAAGGACTCTTGAGTCAAGGGAGGAGAGGAGTAGATATCTTCTAGACAAGGCATCCGCACCCTTGTTTAAGTGCCCGGATTTGTGGTGGCTCACAAAGTGGAAAGCTTGAAGATATTCCACCCACTTAGCATGCCTTGGGTTGAGCTTGTGTTGACCTTGTATGAACTTGAGTGCTTCATGATCCGAGTGGAGGATGAACTCTCCCCCCACTAAATAATGTCTCCAATGTTCCAACGCCCTCACTATGGCATAAAACTCCTTGTCATACGTTGAGTATTTTCGCTTGGCCTCATTGAGTTTTTCACTAAAGTAGGCTAATGGTCGGCCTTCTTGTGATAGGACCGCCCTATGCCCACCCCCGAAGCATCACACTCCACTTCAAATATCTTGGAGAAGCTTGGAAGAGCAAGGATGGGTGCACTAGTGAGCTTCTCCTTGACATCTTCAAAGGCGGCTTGGGCCTTTTCATTCCACTCAAATTTCTTGGATTTGAGAATCTCGGTCAAAGGAGCCATGATTGTGCTAAAGTTCTTGACAAACCTTCTATAAAAAGAGGCTAGACCATGAAAGCTCCTCACTTGGTGAATAGAGGAAGGAACCGGCCATTCCCGGATGGATTGAACTTTGTTCTCGTCCACTTGTATACCATGGGCCGAAACAACATACCCTAAGAAAACAACTTGGGGAGTGAAGAAGTGGCACTTCTCCAAGTTGCCATATAACTTCTCTTGGGAGAGCACATCAAGAACTTGTAGAAGGTGATTAGCGTGCTCCTTCTCACCTTGGCTATAAACCAAGATGTCATCGAAATAGACCACTACAAACCTCCCAATGAAAGGCTTGAGAACTTGATTCATTAGGCGCATGAAAGTGCTTGGAGCATTGGTAAGGCCGAATGGCATGACCAACCATTCATATAGTCCCCCCTTGGTCTTGAATGCCGTCTTCCATTCATCCCCTTCATAGATTCGAATTTGATAGTAGCCACTCCTAAGATCACTCTTAGAGAAAATGGTGGCCCCATGCAACTCATCAAGTAGGTCCTCCAATCTAGGGATGGGATAGCGGTACTTAATAGTGATTTTGTTGATAGCCCGACTATCTGATGTAGATGTGGGTGGTAAGTGAACCAAATCAACTCAAACTCAAACTAAACAAGAATCAACCAAAGAAAAGTGAATATGGTGGAAGATAGTTTGAAATGGTTTGAAGAATAATAACAAAAAAGAACAAGGATAAACAAGACCTTGTAATTAAGATAATCCTTCACGGAGCCACTCAATGACTTGATCTTGGGCTAATTCTCTTGTCTTAACCAAGGAATCACTCCAATTGGAAAAGGAAGAGAGCCTAGAACACCACTTGAATGAGCCAAATTCAAGATATAGAACTAGGAATTTTGAGACACAAATGAGAATCACTCTCAAAGGTGCTTGTATTACTTTGGAAATCTCTTACAATGCTGAATGATTAGCTTCACATGCCCCTCCCCTTTTATAGACTCAGCAAAAAGACAATCAAAAGACTCAAATAACTCCTAACAATTAAAACTAGCTAATGAAAAGTTTAAGAAAAATGAAAAGACACATCATAAAAGGGGGTGGGGGAGGTTACAAGGAATATTCTAGGATTTTGCAGCTGATTACATCAATCTAGAAGCATCTAAAACGTGCACAATATCAGCCACACAAATATATGTAACCTAAGACTCTTCATATTCCCAGCATTAATCCTTGCAACTGCCTCAACTTCAACAGAGCATAACTTCCAGAATACTCGGCCAAATCACGCGTTCTTGGGCTTGTTAGAAAGCCCTGGAAGTCTATTTTCCAGAATGGGCTCATTTGCTCAATTTGGATAAGCGGTTTGAAAGTTATGGCCCAAACAATGCACCTATCTCAGACTGGACTGGATCAGCATAACGTATCTTTGAGTGATATTTAGCCCAATCAAATGATGTCCAAATTAAACAAACTTGGGCTTATTTGAAAGCTGAAATCTTAAACTTCAAAACCATGTGGAGCCTCAAGTTGTGGGTCCACTTGAGCTTGTCCAAAAGTGGTCACAAAAAATCGGGTTCCGCAGGGATGAATTCAGCGCCAAATTTCTAGCAAAGCTTAACCTCTTTTTGACGTCTTCATAGTGTCGTGAGTCTTTGAACTCACTTAATAAGACCAAATAAGCACACTTCCAAGCATGATCTTCTTTGACCCTTTTCTTCTTTGAAATTGGAGTTGAATAAAAATGATGCCTATGGAAATATGCATCATACTCCCCGGGTTGTTTTGAGTTTGTCCTCAAACTCAAAGGGTTGGCAAGCCTCTCAAGAAAGGGGTCGCGCTTACAATATGGGAGCTTTTGGGGAAGGCGATCACAGGGCATCACCTCTAGAGAGATATAGAAGAGGGTGAGGGGAGGATGATAAAACGGGTCATATCTGGTGAGGAGAAGAGGCGGAAGTGGGAAATTTTCTTTGGGGGCAAGGGTTTGGGAAGGATGAATGAGGGTTAAGGCTTGTCGGTCCTTTTGTGGTTTGGGGGGTTGGGAAGGTTAAATGGGGGTTAAGGTGAATTCTTCTTGGGTCAAGAGTTGCTCAACTTCTTCAATAACCCCACATGCCTCCAACTCGGGTGCTTGGAGTTCAGTACGGCGTACTTCTTGAATCAAGAGTTGTTCAAACTCTTCAGCAACCCTACAAGGCTTCATCACTTCAAGGTCTTTAACTACATGCTCTTCAATTCTTGGGGTTATACTCAAATTCACCTCATTATCTTCTTGGCACCCTTCTTCGGTGAAGGATTGCTCAATTTCTTGCACAATCTCTTCTTGCTTCAACTCGGATCTTTGGGTCTCAAGTTCAATGGTCTCTTCATCACCACAGTCACTAAAAACAAGAGGTAGGTCAACTAGGCTTGAAGCTTCCTCTCCTTGGATCTTTTCATCTTTGTTTGGCTTTTGAGAAACCTTCTCTAAGTGAAGTATTTCTTCGCTTTCAACCTTGAGTTCAATTTCTTCTTCAAGGCTTTCCTCCTGATCGTTTTCTTCTTCCACGGCTTTCCTTTCTTCCAAGGTAATGACCTCGTTATTTGGGCAATCCGTGGATAAGTGTCTAAGCCCTTGGCACTTGAGACACCTCCTAGGTTGTGGGGGAAAGATCATTTGTGGGGTTGGTTCTTTTTGTGGAGTGGAAGGGAATGAACCCGTGAGCTTAACGGAGATACTTTCTTTCATGGGCATGTAAGTAGATGGGTAAAAGGAACCCTTCAACTTACTACTCAATTTCTTCCAAGTTCTCACCTTTTCTTTTCCTTTTCTTTTTGTGGGCTCTGATACCAATTGATGTAGATGTGGGGGGGAAGGGAATGAACCCGTGAGCTTAACGGAGATACTTTCTTTCATGGGCATGTAAGTGGATGGGTAAAAGGAACCCTTCAACTTACTACTCAATTTCTTCCAAGTTCTCACCTTTTCTTTTCCTTTCTTTTTTCGCTCAAACTTATATTTATTCCAACACTGAAGTGCACAACCTCTCAATCTTGAAATAACCACTTCGAACTTCTGTTGGTCATTAAGGATACAACAAGCAAAAACTCGTTCCACCTTAGATAACCAACCTGCGAACTCTTCCCTTTCGCCATGAAATTTTGGAATTGCAAAACAAGCATATCCAATATCAATAAGAGCTAGTTCTTTCTCCAAGTTCTTTGAAGACGGCATGAAGGATGAGGTCTAGGGTTCTTCGTGGATTGATCTGAAACGTAAGTTGGCTGTGGCAAAGGTGGCACGGTCGTGCAAGGGGGCACGGTCAGGCCGTGCTATGCTTCGGCTGAAGAAAATGCAGAAAAGTAGAGTGGCACGGTCGTGCGTGTCGGCACGGGGGCACCGTGCTCCGTCTCGACTTGAAGTTTCCTGGAAAAAGAATATGGCACGGTCGTGTGTTGTGGCACGGGGGCACCGTGCTGCTTCTCTGGTCTTCAAGACTTCGGATTGCCGGTTTGTGCCTCTTTTTTTTTTTGGTATTTTGGCTTTTTGGGATGTGTTTGAGTATGATGTGGGTCACTTAAAAACCTTGGCTCTGATACCAATTGATGTAGATGTGTGGGTGGGCAAGTGAACCAAATCAAACTCCAACTCAAATAAGCCAAATTGGGAAGAGAAATGGATGAGAGATGAAAAACTTCACTACACAAGAAAAAGGGATAGAACAAGATCTTGTAATTGAGATAATCCTTCACGGAGCCACTCAATGACTTGAGCTTGGGCTAATTCTCTTGTCTTAACCAAGGAATCACTCCAATTGGAAAAGATAGAGAACCTAGAACACCACTTGAATTTGCCACAATTCAAGATATAGAACTAGGAATTTAGTTGCACTTTTTGAGAAACACACTCAAAGTACTTGTATTGCTTTGGAAATTTCTTACAATGCTGAATGACAAGCATCACACGCCCCTCCCCTTTTATAAGCTTAGCAAAAGACAACCAAAAGACTCAATAACTCCTAACAATTAAAACTAGCTAATGAAAAGTCTAAGAAAAATGAAAAGACTCATCATAAAAGGGGTGGGGGAGGTTACAAGGAATATTCTAGAATTTTTGCAGCTGATTACATCAATCTAGAAGCATCTAAAACGTGCACAATATCAGCCACACAAGTATATGTAACCGAAGACTCTTCATATTCCCAGCATTAATCCTTGCAACTGCATCAACTTCAACAGAGCATAACTTCCAGAATACTCGGCCAAATCACGCGTTCTTGGGCTTGTTAGAAAGCCTGGAAGTCTATTTTCCAGAATGGGCTCATTTGCTCAATTTCGATAAGCGGTTTGAAAGTTATGGCCCAAACAATGCACCTATCTCAGACTGGACTGGATCAGCATAACGTATCTTTGAGTGATAATTTGCCCAATCAAATGATGTCCAAATTAAACAAACTTGGGCTTATTTGAAAGCTGAAATCTTAAACTTCAAAA
>JAKOGI010003431.1:0-54093 GCA_029747015.1 Carnegiea gigantea | reverse complement strand
AAAAAGGAGAGAGAAAACACATACGTCAATGAATTAAATACGACAAAAAATTATAGTAATATTTGCTTAACCAAAAAGGATAAGAGTTAAGAATATCCTTAGATTATTTTCATCTTTTACTTTAAATTTATAACTGCTAAAATTATTTATAACTTTGATACTTAATGACTCCTTAATTGACATTTGACTAAGAGGAGTTGTCCGCATATATTACTGGAGTCCTTAACTATTAAAAAAAAATTCTTTAATACTTGGTATATGTTTAATATCATTTGGCCTATGGGGTAGGGGGATGCCTTTTCAAGCATATTAATATATTGGTTACTGAATGATGAGAATTGAATTATCATGCCATTCAACTTATTATGAGTGTCTTCATTACTTTGTCATCATTAAAATTACAGTTTATACTTTTAATTCTACTTTATTTTAAATATGTAACCATTAAACTAATTGAATAAAGAAACAATCATTTAATATTGATACATGAATATGGGTAAAAAAATATAGCCATTATTAATTAATTTAAGTTAATGTTTAGTGACATCATTATGTTAAATTTATAAGTATTAAATTAATTGAATAAAGAAAAATATCATATAGTATTGATGTAAATGTAAGACAATTAATAAGAGACAACCAATAGAAACTGGCCATGTGTCAAAATACCATCAACCTATTTAACTCATTCAGTTTTATATATATATATATATATATATATATATATATATATATATATATGATGATGATGATGATGATTTGGGCTCGTGCTATCTATTTTTTGTTTCAATCGTAAGAGACCAAGATCTTCGTGAGTAATTACAAATCTTGGCTAGTATGTAGTTCTTCGTTTTGTTGGTTGAAATAACTTTCAAAGATCTACGGTGCCAAATGCCAACTTGGAACGCAGGCTAGAGATCATTTGGGACCTTCTTTTCATGTGTTTTGACAAAACTATAATTGATAACAAAATTTATAAGAAACAGCATTTAAGTAATGAGTTAAGTTGTTGTTGTGCTTTCCGGAAATAATCCCTTTAAGTATTGTAGTCATTAGTCAATTCATTATGAGAAAACAAGATTAGTAATTTGTTGGAAATAGAAGTTAAAAAAAGAAAAAGAAAAGAAGAAAAGCAAATTTTGTGTTTAGAAAAATTCCTTAATTGGCAGCTTAATTGACATTAATTCATTTTCAATGCTATCAGAAATAAAAATTTGGCAGCTGTCGAATTGACAGATATCCTTTTCAAATGCTATCAGAAATAAAACTAAAAAAAAAAAAGAATTCATATTTGCGTTTGTTGGACCGGGTCTATTTCTTGGAAGGCAATTATCCCAACCGGTGGACTACAAAGGCTTGGACCCCCATCAAAATTAGCACTTTATAAGGTTTATTACTAACTTAAACGTACAAGACCAGTGGAATGTGGGCAATGTTGCTGCGAAATGCTCAAAAAAATTATGAAGTTATGGACTTGATGTGTGTTCAGTTACTCATGTCATCAATCTTATTGCATATATATTTGTTTGAGCTTTTACATGTTAGAGAAAAAGGGTTGAAGCAAGCAGATTCACCTTTCCCTTATTCACTCCAGTGATAGAAATCCTCTAAACCTTACGCAAAGATACCTTAAATTTTATATAAATTATTTTACAGACTCGCTATTTTTAAAACTAATTATAAGGTATCTTAACTTATAAGGTAACTAATAGAAAAGACCCTCAAAGTTTATGTAAACTATTTTTAGGTCCAATTATACTATTTTAATTCACATGTGACGCACATAACTTTTCATATTTGCATATTTTAGTCCAATCCTTAAAACCTTACTTTCGAAAATTTTAATTTTGTGTATGTGTAATTTCTCTCATAAGTACTATTTAATATCTTTTTCAATTGGTATCAGGGCCACATGATTAAAAATAATTAAGATAATTAAGCTAATTGATAGTTAATTAAGTATTTTAACTGTGTTTAATGCTTGAATCATCATCTACTTGTCCTGCTCCTAAAATATTCACATATTGTGCACTCATCAGAAAGAACAACTTCAGTAGAACTGCACTTAAATTATATCACTGATATAATTTTAGAATTGAAAGTCGAATTAGTAAAAATTTTGACTGAACTTAAGGAGATAAAAAAGCAACTGTCTATAATTCATTTTTTTTAATTAACGAGATTAGACACAGTCAAAAATATGATTTAAGTATTAGTACTACATTCCAGCATAAATATCATTTCAAAAACCTAAAAAATAAAATTCCATTTCGTTTATAAGATATAAAAATCTAAAAAGAAGCAAGAAAAAAATCAACTGAAAAATCATCTAAAAAGGCAGAGAAAGGGCAATAGAGTGAAGTATCGGCAGTATAATCTGGAGGAATTGAAAAATGCATTTGATAAAGAACAAAACCCAGAAAAATTAAACAAAATCATGGGCACAATAGTTCAAAAATAAAATGTATTGTCTCATGATAATGAAGAGACTAATAATGTCAAGTTAGAAAAAAAGATATACCAACAAATGAACCTAATTAAACTAGAGGATCTTAATATTGTTTCTTTAGAAGAAATTAGGAGGAAGGTAGATGAAGAATATGGTAAAATGGTATCTGAGATGAAATTAATAAGACTGGAGAAGGACTCAACATAGATAAAATCGAATTTAATCTCGTTAATAATGTTGTTCCTAAACCTGCAGAGTTTGCTGATTCATCTAGAAGAAATTTTATGAGACCTAGATACCTTAGCCCAATTAGCCCAATGAATACATCCTAAACATCGATAGAGTTTGAATAGAGAAAAAATATTTGAACATCGAAAAAGGGGTCTGAATAATGTCTTGAATTTGAATACCACATAGATTGCATGAAATTTCATAAATTGTAACGAGCATACTTTTCCTGGCATTGTAGCCAATTGGTATGGCTCATTAGACGAGGAAGAGCAAAATGTATTAAGAATGATAGAAGCACCAAAAAAAAAAAAAAAAAAGGTCATTCCTCCACTCTTATTTAATCATATATAGCTAAGTATAGCGAGAAAATAAACAAAAATAGCCAACTAGAATTATGCCCACACATAATAAGTGATGAAAAATATAACCACTTTTATAATAGTAGTAGTAACTAATTAAGATATGTCCATACATATTAAGCGTGGAGACTTGTATCTTGTGAATAGGACACACTCAGCATGGATATTAATTGTGGTAGAATCATTTTTAAAATTTTTTGAAATGTATTTTCAGTTAAAGTGCCAAACTAAATTACGATTGAATTAAAAAAAAAGAAAAAGAATGAAAATTTAATCGAGATTTCTCTGCCCAAATTGTTGCCATATTCTCGCGTGTCCCTTTGCTTTTTCAGAAAACCCTAGTCGGTGTTTAGTCTAGTCAAGCGGTACTGTTGCTCCGCAACAATGGTTCTGGTGGTTTTGGTCATCCTTGCGCGCTCCACGACAATGATTTTGGTCGTCCTTGCACACTCCACGGTGGTGGTTTCGCCTAGAGCATGCGTCCTCGTACACCCTTCCTCTGCTTCTCGATCATGCCCCCTAATTCAGGCAGTTTCCATCGTATCCCAGCATCTCCTGGCTATTGGTAGCAAGGATTCCAGTCGGTTGTTCTGCCCAGAGTATGCATCTTCACGCTCTTTCTCTCACTCTCTAAATTGTATGGGTTGAACATTGAAATTTAGCAAAAGTAATTGTCCACATTGTTCGGTTTCGGTGCTAAATTTGTTGATTTTTGGCTAAATTTTATCCTGCTCCAGTGGTGAAAGTTATTCGACCGCATCATTCAAGGGGTCATTACAATCAGAGGAAGGCAGCTAAATGGACTAGGATCATTGTTGGTGTTCTCAAAACATGCCATTCGCTAGGGGCGATGCACAGAGATCTAAAGCTTGAGAACTTCTTGTTGGTGAATAAGGATCATGATTTCTCTCTCAAAGTTGTCGACTTTATATTATCAGTCTTCTTCAAACCAGGTATCAAAATAGTTTCTTTCTTCCTTTTCTTTCATCGCCTTACTTTTTAATCCGTAATGACTAATGCAGTGGCAAAGTCACGGTTTCATATTAGTCTTTTTCCTTACTGAGCCTATGATTTAACTCGTTTTTTATTACAACAAATGCACTTAGTTTTCTTGAGTTGAAGCCTTATAGGTATCCATTAAAATGACTTAATGTCATTTGGTGGTCATTTAATGACATCAAGATCTTAATGATTCAATACCTATGATGCTTCACAGTAGGTGCTAGAAGTTAGGGGCATATTGCAGCTTGATATCCTATTCAAATCATTGTTTTACCTATATTAGTTGTATCCAAATTGAAATACGATATAATCTTGGTATAACAAAAACTAGTCACCACGTTGGATTCAAGGAAGTCTTTGCTATGCAGGGCAAACATTCACCGAAGTCGTTAGAAGTCCTTATTATATTGCACCCAAGGATCTTATGAAGTATTATGGTCCAGAGGCAGATGTATGGACTGCCGGGGTCATTGTATACATATTACTTAGTGGTGTACCACCATTTTGGGCTGGTATGTAGTACTTCCACTGAAGTTATGGTATCCTCCTCTCTCTATGTAGAAGTTATTAAACTAATCTTGTTTGCCTTTTGCTATCATTTATCAGAAACACAACAACGAATATTTTTGATGTAGTTTTGAGGGGTCATATTGACTTTGAATCAGATCCATGGGCTATAATATTTAACAGTGCAAGGGATCTGATCAGGAATGTGCTTTGCACGAGATCTTCAGAATGCTTAACTGTGCATCTAGTGTTATGTGAGTTTTTTTTCACTTTTGTCTCTGTTTCCCTTTCCTCACATGTTGGTTGATTGTTAAGTGATTTACTTTTTTGAAATGAATACTATATCTCTCATGTGTTATGTTTGGGTGGAGGCATGTTTGTGTAAAAAGCAATTACCTTTGTTCTAGGTCGTCCTTGGATTTGTGAACACGAGGTTGCACCGGATAGAGTGTTGGACCCAACTATACTTTCTCGACTCAAACACTTCTTTGCAATGAACAAGCTAAAGAAAATGGCTTGCGGGTATGTGTATTTGATGATTATGACTTACTATGTTTGCTAAGAACTATTTTTGGGGAATAATTTGGGAGCAGTACTGATAAGGGTGATTTCGTAGCTTTGATGAAGAGTTTGTTGGTTTTTTTTGGGTTCACTGCTTCTATGGAAGGTAGTTGCCCAGGTGGTTACTTGTCAGAGCTGTCTTATTTGTTCTTGTGGAGATGGTTAGCAAGCGAATAGAATTTTCAATTAGGGCGTGCATGTGTATGTTCACACTTGGGGGGGGGTTTGGCCATCTATGCTGGCTTTGGGAGTGGCCATTTTTGCTATCTTTTCTCTTTTTGGGGGGGGGTGTTTCATCTGTGTCTTATTAGCTACATATTTCTCTTCCTGTTGTGAAATGTTGCCTATCATATGGGTGACCACCCTTGAGCACCCTTATAGGTGCTTGCACATCTTTTCCCCCCAGTTTTTAGTGCTTATCCCTGAGCCTACCCCACCAACCAACCTTATAGGTACAAAAAAAGAATCATGATTCAATTAGAAAGTACGCTTGTGGTAAAAAAAAGGTTTTGACACTTTGTTATCTTGCGACCATGGTAAATATGGTCTTATCTTTCATGTTTTCTCAATTTTAATTTGATTGATTCAAGTTACATTTTCACAAGTTGGGCATAGTTATAATAGGTTTTGAATGCATGCGATTACGAAGCTAATCTACAAATGGTTGACAAGGTGTTAGTTGAGAGACTAGAAATTGTGGACATTGTAAGCTCAATCATTTAGTTAAAAATTTTAAGTTACATGTTTTGATGGTAATCGGGGGTTCGATTTGTATTGCACATTGAAATGCACTATTGTGGCTTGATTGATTTTTTGGATTTGTAGATGGCAATGGGTTGTTGGATTTGTATTGGATAATCCGAGCGTGTGACATGTTGACTTGATTTGCTCCGACATATGGGCGCTAAGATTGTTAAGAGCTTCTTTTATTTTTTTATTGTATTTATGACATGTTGTAAAAGAAAAATAGTCAAGTTTTACGCATAACTCTATCAAATTTTTTGAAAATCAGGGAATATACTTAAAAGACTAGCCTAGAGTTAGGGATGCTACATAATGTTTGTAGAGCGAGAGTACCTAGTTATGAAGGCTAATGGATATTACATCTTGTAATCTTCTTAGAAGTTTTTCCCCCCTCTTAGTTGCGTTGTTTGTTGTACTTAACTCTAATGTATGGGTTTGATGGTTTCAGGTTGAAACCAAGGGCAGCATGCTGCAAAATTGGATATAAAGCTCAGGTTTGGGAAGTGTTCACTTGGAACTATAGAGTTCTACACTGTTCCATTCGTTCTGTTTAAGTTCAATCTTATATAAGTGTATTGCAAACAAACTTAACTTTTAGGTAGTGGATGCATACTCTATAGATATGTTAGATTCAATTTATTAATAGTTGTTTGCATAAATCTTGTACTTTTCATCATGTGGTTGAATATTAGTTATTTTTTAACTTAATTGATGACAATTAGTTCATGCCTCATGGTTATAAAATTGTTCCACGTTTTGTATCATTTAAATTTTGATCAAATCTCTACTCTCTCTCTCTCTCTCTCTCTCTCTATATATATATATATACACACACACACACACACACACACACACACACACACACACATGATTACAATGCATTATTGAATATAAATTATTTGCATTTCTAATATAATGATTTGTTATTTCTTTTATATAAAAATTTTCATGCCAAAATTAGTTATCCCCTTAAATCATTTGAAAGTTAGTTATCAAATGCCGAATGCCACACTTATAAGCGAGGAGTGGTGAGAATGAGTTTTCACTCAAAGGTACTCCGGCCATGTATAAAAGTAGGGGGAATCTACCTACACCTATATGCATGGGAGATGATGTAGCCTTTCACGGACATAAGCGTGGGTCTTGCATAATCTACCACGCTTATATTAAGCATAGCAAATTTTTTCCTACTAATACCTTATGCACGCTTACCTTAGGCATAGCAAATAGACCCTGCCAAGGGCATAAGTGTGGAAAGAGGTAATTTTAAGTGTCAATAGATGCAACATTTCTTATAATGAACCAGCTGCTATGTTCAAAAAATTATGCAAGGAAATCTAAACTGAAATTTATCGAAGCCAAATTTGATTCTGAATAAAAGGTTAGAGAGTGGCAAAGGAAGATTAACGACATTGAGCTTTGAGACATGAGATATCTAAAAAATTACATTACTGAATTTAGTCAATATTATTACAAAATTAAGCATAATGAAGTCAATTTTGGTGTGTTTTATGATAAATTACCAAATCCAATCAATTTTATAATTAATGAAAAAGACATTGGATGGCTTAAAAAAGTGAATGTCATTGATACCCTTGGTAAAAGATTTTCTTATTTAAGGAAATGGATCAATGATCAATGTCTTGATCTTCAAAAACAAAAGGAAAATGAAGAAACAATTTCTAAACTATTGGGATAATCCTCACAAATGAGGAAATAAACCTGAGAAGAGAAGACGAAGAAAATTTTATAAGAAACAGAGCTTTAATGAGTAGAGGTGAGAGAAATATAAAAGAAAGTATTATAACAAACCAATACCCCAAAAACGAAGATTTTTTAGAAAACTACTTCTTATCCTATCAGGAAAAATAATTTTAAGTGTTGAAAATGCATAGAAGTAGATCATTATGCAAACGAATGCAAAAATAGGATGAATAAGAAGATTATTAAAACTTCGGGTAGTTTAGATTATTTTGAGCTTAGCAAGTAAGAAGCACTAGCTCTAACCCTGAAAAATAACAAGAGAATTGTTGAGATTATACTAGAAGATGAACATGAAAAAAGTAATTATGAAGAAACTAGTCATATGATAAAAAGTAGCTCAATAAGTTTTGGTGATCTTAAAGGAGAAGAATTTATTATAGATAATGAGAATAAAGATGTCAAAGAAGATTAGGTTCTTCCTATAATTTAGAAAGATTTGATCTACAAAATATTCATCTTTCTATTAAAGAGTAAGTGTGTACACAAGATGATGGAATGAGATTTGGAGATAAAAGGCTGTGAGTATAATGTGGGAGAAGTTAATCTTATTAATAGGAAAAATATCCCTAAGCATAACAAAGATAGAAAGTACAGGTATATTTATATTGGAAGTGTCCAAGTTCAAATTACTCCATATAATATCATGACAAATGTATTGACCTTTACGCTTTGCTATGTGATATTAGGCATACCAATTTACTAATTAAATTATCTTGGAGAAAAAGACAAATTTATGTAATGGATCAAAATAATTCAATTGCCGACTAAATATTATATGAGTCTAAAAGATGAATTTGCGAAAAATTTTATATCTCTTAAAATAAAAATAGTTGGGATAGATATGAAAAGAAGAGGTTACCTGTTAAGGATATTTTGAAAAATAATCTAAAATTAGATAATACTATAAACCCAAAGACTAAGATAACAATGATAGAGCAGAAAAATTTGAAAGCCCCACTCCAATACAAAAATTCAAAGGATAAGATCCAATCTGCAAGATATAAAAATCGATAGATTTTGGATATCTAATTTTGCCAATCCCATAAAAATCAATAAGAAAAATTGTAATACAGATCGATGAGAATGGTAAAATTACCATTAAACCCCCAATTATTAAGAAGTATGAGTGCAAGATCAGAATTGGGAGAAGGATCTTCAACAGTTAAAGAAGATCTTGAAGAAGATGATATAATTAGTATGATAAGTGACATGAGTAGAATGAGTTTTGAATTTAGAAGATACAGTGTAGACCGAAGTATGAGTCCAGATAGAAAAGTCATTGGGTGCAAAAACAAGAACTGTTAATGAGCTAATGTATGAGGACAAGCTAGTAAAAAATATGAATATGGAGATATGTTATAAAGTCTCCAATGCCAATCCTAATAGCATCCATGTCCCAATAAACATATGTTTAAAGAGATATAATAGGTATGAATTTTGTGTTTACATCGACAGTGGTTATTCTATATATGTTTTGAAAAAAGATCTGTATTTCTAGAATTTATGTGAAAAAGCCAAAAATTCTTTACAAGAAAAGATAGCTAATACTAGTACAATGAGTCACAATGACGCCATAGAATAGTTATCATAGAAATATGAGGAGTTTAATGCATTATATTAGTTCTACGGGCTTCAAATCAATTCTCTTATAATATGATTATTAGAAATAATTTTCAGAGGCTATATTGTCCATGCACACAGACCATAAGTCAAATAATATTCAAAATAAATGCTCACTTAGTTCTTATCGATAAATTAAACAAGGCTTACACTCATTAGAAGATTGAGTTTACACGCAGTCAGCGTGATGAGAAGGTAATACCTACATAACATGAGATAACACTAACAATCTCACTACTAGAATTATCTATTAACGATCAAATTGTTGAACAACAAAAGCAATTATGTAAATGGCTATATTATAATAATCCTCTTAAATTTTGGGCAAAGATAAGACATTTGCAATAATTAGTTTGTTAAACCCCAACACTATTAGATGAGTCAAACAACGGGTGTATACACACCAGGATATCCAAGAATTTGAAAAATAAATCCAAGAACTTTTGGATAAAGGAACAATCAAACATAGCAAGAGTCCTCATACCAGTCCCGCTTTCATGGTAAGATATCATGCTGAAAAAAAGAGGAAAAAAACAAAAATGATAATCAGTTATAAAAAGCCTAATGATACTACTGTCTTTGATGGATATTATATTCCTAACAGAATCACTCTTTTTAATAAAATTCACGCAAGGGGCCTCTTGGTTCTCGAAAATGGATTGCAAAAGTAGATACTGGCAAATAAAAATGGATGAAGAAAGTATTCGTTTAACTGCTTTTGTTGCCCGTCAAGGACATTATGAGTGGATAGTAATGTCATTTGGTCTTAAAAGTGCACATTAAATATTTTGAAAAGAAGAATGACTAATATCTTCCAAGATCTTAATCACTATTGTCTAGTTACATCATTGATATTCTTGTCTTTTCCAAGACCATACAACAACACAAAAATGATGTTTTAGTTGTCACCCAAAATGTAATGATCATGGTATTATTTTCGGTAAGAACAAGTACATCTATACTGAACAAAAAATTAAGTTTTTAGATCTTGAATCAAAAGTTGGATAAATTATTCTATAAAAGCATATTCTAGAAAAAATAGAAACTTTTCCTGAAAAAATTAAAGATTGGAAGCAATTAGAAAAGTTTCTTGAATGTCTTACCTATGCTTTAGATTTCATTAAAGATCTAGCTAAACTGAGAAAATCGTTGCAGCAGAAACTTAAAAAAGAAGTAAGCTGGACATGGACCCTAGTGATTCAAAGCTTGTTCAAAATTTCAAAAAGATATGTAAACATCTTCATGTTCTTAATTTCCCTAATGAAGGAGATGATTTAATTCTTGAGACAAATGCCAGTAATGATGTTGAGAAAAATTACTATAAGTGCACGGCATAACTGTAGCTAGTAACTGGCAAGTACATGTTGTATCCATAGGGATTTGTGTTTTTAAGCACCAAAGCTAACCCAACTATATCAATCTAGACAAATTAAAAAGAGGATAGGAAGAGGAACTAACTACTGAGACAAACAAAAATGACTTTGATTATAATTAAATATAAGATTAACAAACTAATCTAGTCAAACCCTAACCCTTCCAAGTTATGCTAGCATTCAAAGATAATCGATTATACCATCAAAGCTCACCTAAGCCCTCTTCTAAGGTTTGAAGGCTAGTTGAATTATTCTAACCATCTATTTTAATGGGGTTAGCCCAATTAAACTATAAGAGTACCGATCCTAGATCTCGGTAAGATTTAGACTATTCTCACGTCCAAATGCTAGGAATCCTCTCTACCCGCACTAGATAATTATTACCTTTCAGAGCAAGTCAATTGCCCCAAAACATAGATGAAAACTCTTTCAAGCATTTTATCGAACACTTGGTGGGCATGAGAGAAAATTCTAAATCAAAGCATAAACAAGGAAGGTTAAGATTTAAACAAGATCAATTACCAATCTCAAAGGCTAACCATAACCAAAGAATACAACTTTAATTATAAATAATAAACGTAAAAACACAAGCATAACAATGAACCATCGAAATAGCAAGCAAATTGAAAAGCATGAAATTTAAAGAGAGAAAGAGAAAAGAAACTTAGTCTTGAATAACAAAATCTACAATCTTGTATATGGTATACACCTAAGTTATTCTCCCCCAATGGGGTTTTGGTGGCTGCTGAAGGAGAGTTCCCTAAAACAGTCTCTTAGATCCTCAAATAAAGTCTGAAATCTGCTTAAATAACACAAAAACAAGTAAAATGCATGATCGTGCTGGATGCACGGCCGCCAGTGCACTTTTGAAATTAGCAGACTGTATGGTTGTGCATTTCTACACGGCTGCCCGTGTGCAGCTTCGGGAGGCAAAACTGAAATCTACAGGCTTCTACACGATTGTGCCTGAGTGCATAGCCAACTATGCACTTTCTTAGGCTCTTCAATCCCACTGTTCTATCCCTTGGAGCTCCATAGGATCTCTTTTCCTCCTGGAAACACATCCCGATGACTTCCTTTTTCATCAAAACTAGTGATTTTCTCATCTTTTTGCCAATAACTCTTGAAAATAAGGAAAATACCTTTATAAGCAAAATACAGACCAAAGGAGGCAAATTTGATCTCATCTCATCAAGTCTCAACATAAGCATAATAGGAAAAAGGAATCAAATGGGGGATAAAATGAGGTCAAAATAGAGGTTTATCAACTCCCTCACACCTAGGTTTTGCTTATCCTTGAGTAAAATAAAGAAAAGCTAACCTAAGGACCTAAATCACTTTCATAGAAATCACGATTGCATTTAGTGTGTGCAACAAGCCCTTTAAACCTCTTAGTTCCTCCAAGTGGACGAGTGAGATCACCTGAGAGTTTGTAGAAGATATACCCATAAAATCTTTAAGAAGAAAAAGAAAAAGAGAAAGAAAATAGAAAATCTTTCTGGGTTCATAGACAAAACACAAATGTATACAAGGGATAAAATTGTACACATTCTAACTAGCCAAATCACCCTCGTAAGAAAGATATTAGCTTGCATATAGACGAAATGTACACATCAAGACTCTCAATCCCCATGATGACATTAAGCACCAACTTTTCACCCATAGTACATCAAATCCTTGAATCCATCCTAGTGCTTGGTGTATAAGTGCAGCATCATCCTAGGAGTAAGGCTTACTAGAATCCGACTCAACCCCACATGACTGATACGAACTATATGATTGACTTACCAACTTGGAAAGTAAGCTTTCTCAGTAACAGTATTGCCTCAAAAGGTGACATCCAGCACATGCCTCAAATGAATACTTATCAGTTCTAACTCTGATACTATTTTTAACTCTTTTTTTTATTTTTTTATTTTTTTAATTTTTTTGAAAGCGAAAACATAAGTAATTATGTATATAAACAAGTGGGAGAGTCAATCATGGAAGACTAAGACCCTAAGATAATGATGAAGTATAAATAAAGACTGGATTACACAACTATAATGAAGTATTGGGGTTAGAATTAAGGCATAGAATGACACTCTTAGGACAAAGGTCTATCATGCATATCATACTTATATACAAGCTAATAGTCATGGTACATGGAATCAAAGCTGATCAAAATAGTACAAAACTCCTCAAAGCAACTAAAAATATTAAAATCTTCAGTTTTTTTACCAAGAGTCACCACACCAACAAAACGCATATATACATAAAACAAACCCATAATAACAAATATACAAAAATAAGAGACAAACTGTAAAATGGAAAAAGATTTATACAAAATAAAAATAAATAAAGAGAAAAGAGGGAACAAATTTACTAGTTTAAGTGCTAGGTACACCCAAACTATCACCTCCTCAACATGGGGCTATGGGAGGCAGGAAGAGCATCATTCACTCCTTTGTACCACTCAAGACTCGGGTCTCCAGCTTAGACAACGTCAAAGCTCTCAATAGCTTATTATTTGTTTGTCCATGCATCTCACAATGGGGTAAGTAAGAGAACACTAATAAAAATACAACACAAATGATTAGCACCCTCTTAAACTTATCAGATGCCAGGGAAAAATTAAAAGAATGATCAACGAAAGCGATCCCCCTTTTTTTTTTTCCCCTAGACATGTCCTCTAGGTATGCACAAGGGTCAATGAAGGGAATAGACCTCCTAAGATCACCTAGAGATGCAACTAATACATACACATGAGGCGGAGTGGAAGGGAATAAGGGAGATGGGATGGAGACAAAGTCAAGGAGCTCAACAAGAATGGGATCCATGGACTTGGGACTACGAAAGGCATAAACAATTACATCATCACCATACAACTCCTTAAAGGGATCTCCTCTAAATATTTCCAACCAATGCAAGTTCTTCTAACCAAGCAAGTGGATTATCCTCATCATAATGACTAGCATCATCCCAAAAAGGCTCACCCACCTTGAGCCATATGCACTGAGCTAAAGGGAGGGGAGAAATAGACAAGGTCAAGAGACCCTCAGTAGTGCCTCTAGGGGTTCTAAGTGAGGATGGGACAACAAGCAGTAATAGAGTCAAGGGGATGTCAATCACTTTCTCTAGGTTAGTCAAAGGTGTGACAACAACAAAATCAAACTCTACGAGAAATTAAGACTCGTCATCGTCACACAAACTAACTTTAGGTCTAGAAAAAGGTAGGCTAAGGTTGGTCTCATGTGGTAGGTGATATTCCCGCAAATAATTTTCAAACTTGGCATTTTGTTCAATTATTGTCTCTATCAAGTTATTTAATCTGACAAAAGTTTCATCAGAAATAACATAATAAGGACAAGAACTCACATCATGATCAGAAGATGAACAATTAAAGCATACAATATAAGCATAACAAGGATGGTGAAGATAAGAATCACTAAATTGACTAACACATGGAGATTGAGCGTGCAAATCATAGGGATTGGGGGAAGGGCACACAAAAGATTCACTAGCATCTTTAGATTGCCATTAATACCAAGGAAAAGACTCAACGTAATCCCACATCGCATCAGCATTCAGAGGATAAAGACCACCACTCATGGACTCCAAGATTGCTCGAGTCTCATGAGTTATGCCATCGAACACAACTTCACATATTTTTCATTTTTCATACATGAAAAGCACATATTGAGCATGATAATCATTCAATCTTGACAAGTATTGAAGAAGGCTGATGCTCAAACTGGGGAAAATGAAAAATAGGCATTTTTTTTTTCAAATTTTTACTTTTTTACTTTTATAATTTTTTCATATTAATAACTTAGTCTGGAATGCTCAAGTAAGCTTCAATATTGAAAAGCGACAACTCCCTGGTAATGACGTCAAAAAATTTTTGAGAAAAATTACCGTAAGTGCACTACATAGCTGTAACTCGCAATTGGTAAGTACGGGCATATCCACATGGAGTTGTGTTTTCAAGCACTGAAGCTAACCCAAGCGCATCAATCCATACGAATCAAAAAGGTGATAGTAAGAGCAACTAAACTACTAAGACAAACAAAAATGACTTTGATTACAATTAAGTAAAGCTAACCAATTAATCGAGTCAAATCCCAATCCTTCCAAGTTATGCTAGCATTTAGAGATGATTAATTGCACCATCAAAGCTCACTCAAGCCTCTTTCAAGGGTCGAAGACTGGTTTAATTATTCTAACCACCTATTTTTATGGGGTTAGCCTAATTAAACTAAAAAAGTAGTAACCCTAGATCTAGGTAGGATTTGAACTATTTTCATGTCTAAATGTTAGGAATACTCTATACCCATACTAGATGATCACCCTCACCTTTCAACGCAAGTCGATTGTCCCAAAACATGGATGAAAACTCTTTCAAGCATTTGATCGAACACTTGGTGGGCATGAGAAAATTCTAAACCCAAGCATAAATAAGGTAAGTTAAGGCTTAAACAAGATCAACCACCCATCTCAATGGCTAACCATAACCAAAGAACACAACTTTTATTACAAATAATAAACATAAAAACACAAGTATAACAATGAACCATTGAATTAGCAAGCAAATTGAAAAGCATGAAATTAAAGAGAGAAAGAAAAGGGAAACTTAGTCCTAAATAACAAAATCCACAATCTTGTACATGGTATACACTAATCTAGCCTAAGTTATTCTTTCCCTAATGGAGTTTTAGCGGCTAAAAAAAACCCTAAAAATAGCTAAAGAGAGTTCCCCAAGATGGTCTCTTAGATCCTCAAATAAAGTCCAAAATCTACATAAATAATGTGAAAACAGGCAAAATGCATGGTAGTGCTTCGATACACGGGCACCTGTGCACTTTTGAAACTTGCAGACTACAAGACTATGCACTTCTGCACATCTGCTGCCTATGCACAGCTTCAGGAGACAAGACTTAGATCTATAGATTTCTACATTGTTGTGCCATAGTGCACAGCTGGTCGTTCACTTTCTTATGCTCCTTAATCATACTCTTTTGGCCCTCAGAACTTCATAGGACGTCTTTTCCTCCTTGCAACACGTCCCCCCACCCCATGATCTTCTTTTCCATCAAAACTAGTTATTCTCTCATCTTCTTGGCAATAACTTCTGAAAATAAGAAAAATACCTTTATAAGCAAAATAAAGACCAAATGAGTCAAATTTGCCCTATCTCATCAAGATTTAACATAAAAATAATGGGCAAAAGGAATCAAACAGGGGATAAAATGAGATTAAAATAGAGGTTTATCAAATGAGCACTTGAGTGCAGTACTCAAAATCAAAGAAGAAGAAGAGCTCTACAAAAACTACAGTGGAAGTTTTAATAATGCAAAATGCAACTATCCTAGGATGGAAAAAGAAATCCTTGTAGTCATAAAAAGAATTGAAAAGTTCTTAATCTTTTTAGCCCCAAACCCCTTTCTTATACGAACTTATTGCAAAGGAATACTTGGTTTCGTGAAAAAGAATTTATCAAATATGCAAGCGCAAGGGTGACTCCTGCGTTAGTAATTATGGCTAAAACAGTTTTGTTTTTCCATTTAACATATGAAAGGATCGAAGAATACTCTGGTAGATAGGCTAACTCGTGGGCTTGTCAATGGTGATCATCTGAGTAGAACTCCTGGCGGAAAAGGAGAAAATCCAAAATGAAATGCCATTACTGCTAAAATGGGTTTTTCCTTCTAGTAGAGTCTGTTTGGCTATTTTAAAATTTCATACAAAAAGTATATCTCGATTTAGTCTGCTATGTTCTGCCTATCTAAGAGTACAAAGATTTAGCCGTTTAGAGTTATAAATAAATTGCCTAAGGTGTCCTTATGATTTTCAAGAAATAATAAGTTCACATGTTCAAGAAAAATGGTTTAACCATTGGTATGCAGCTTGCATCGACTATTATCGTAATTATTCTTATGATATTTGGGAGTTATAGGGTACTACGATCTTTTTTACTGATAGATTTGGAGTTGGTGGTATTAGATTCGCTACAAATTCAATCCCTCTAGATGATCCCATCATGAATGCTTGAGAATATGGAATAGTAGCTTATCTAATGAAAATCTCATATCCAAAGTACTCATTCTTCTCAAGACTAACTAAGTTTGGATCCATTGGGATTTTACATCTCCTGATGGCCCAAAAAAAAAATTACATACATTAGAAATATGTGTGTTAAGGTACATTGCTCAGTAATTGAGTATGAAAATAGAAAAGCCAAACCAACCTATTATCTTGTTCAACGAGTTGATTTAGACGATGCCAATGATTGACGACAAGAATGGTATTCAGAACGATAAGAAGTAATTAGTGATTCTACTTTAGGAGGAGCCATTGGTTTTTATAACATTTATCATCAAATGTGGACATTAATTGAATAAGGAAAATACTAATGTATTACGAGAACACTACTTTCTTTTATCATAACGATTTCAGTAAATATATGAAGGTAGAAAGAGCAACTTCAAAAGATGTCTTTGATCATCCATTTGATGTATGAGCTAGAAAATTCCTATCAAAAAGAAAGAAATATCTTCATGAATTATTTGAAAAATGGCATTCAAAGAATTTTCAACTTGATGAAGATTTTGATGATTATCTGGTAATGATGGAGGAAGACATTATTAGAGATGAAGGCATGTAGAATCTCAATATGAATGACTGGTCTTGTCTACATTAAGAGCTTTAAAAAGTTGTTACACCATTATGTGTTATCTTGTCAAGTGTTAAATTAGTAAAATAATGCAGTTTACTATAACCATGTGAAAGTATCTATAATAATATGTATATTGTAACCATTCGAGCATCCATGTATTTTATCTCCTTTATAAAAGGAGAATTTAAGTGTTGCAAAGGGTCACAATCATTTGAATATATTTGACCAAAAGAGAAGTCGGGATTCTCCATTTCTCTATGAGCAGGTATCTCTGATAATCTTAGTAGCTTAAGTCGCTCTTCAATATTTCTATTGTAATCTTTCCACTTTTAAGCTTTCAATTAAAGAAGTTTCCTAGTAGCAGAACGCTATTTAGTGGAGCCTTATATTTTGAATACTGTAATATCTTGATTAAAGTCTCACTATCCTTAAAAATATAAAAACTTGATTAGTAACTACAGTACAGGTTAGAAAAACAAAACAGATCTGTATTGTGCCTAATCTGAGAAAGGTGTGGTTAACATTAGCAACATCTGTAAACTGAAAGTTAAAGGAATACCAAGGTCCAACATCGACTAAGTTCAGATAATGGTCTAAACTCTCTAATTAAGTTTTAATTATTTTTAATTATTTGCTAGGCATGGTGGGTCTCTAACCACAGAAAATATAATATTTATGATATAAGTAGTAGACTATGATAACTAGTACCAGTAAAGTAATTTTAAAAATCCAAACATTATTCTAAGCATATTTTTTTTAAAAAGCACAAAAATTTGAATATTTGCACTTTGAACCCCATCTGGGTCCAAAATAGATTTTACAAAGTTTTTAGGTCGGATTCCAAAAAATCTATTGTCTAAAAAGATAGGGTATCCCAAAATTAGTTTCAAAAAGATAAGGATCTAACAATAATTGTCCTAAGACTTAGGGCACCTGAAAGTCGTAAATTCTAAAATCTCAACAGGAATTTAATTAAATAAGCTCATAAAGGACCCTTATTTTTCAGTTCTTAATCGAAGTACGAGGGATTTCATCCTACTAATTTGTTTATTGCAAATGCATTTGCCTCCATTTGCTAGGTAGGATGTTTTTTCTGGCCAAAAAACTGATTTAGCATTATCAACACTTCTATGAAAGTGTGTAGATAGAAACTGTAAATGTGGAGAATATCATTATTATCAAGACTTTGTCGTACTATGTTCAAGAGCATATCTTAGGCGATTTATAGTGACAATCTTTTGCAATGGCGCACTGCAGTATTAGCCAGCCTTAGTTTCATTCATTACATAGTTGTAGACACGGCAAAATCTAACCCGAGCATAGAACCTAAGCCAAACCCGCCTAAAATTTTAGGATTATGAACTCGATTTTTCAACCTGAAATTTGTAATTGACCGAACCCGAAAAACCAAAAAAAATTGGGTATGGGTCGACCCAACGGGTAAACTCCTCTCATTTTTGGGGGTGTACGTTTTTAGCTACTTGGGCCAATTGGTTTCGGCTTTTGTGTCGTACAATGACAAAACACAAGGACCAAGGAGCACCTCTTTGTCATGTTACAGAGTCTCACAGAAGTGAGAACCCTAGCTTTCTTGTTGCTTCACTTCCCAAATCGCCTCTGTTTCTCTCTCTCTCCCCCCCCAAACTCATCGAGCTTCAATGAGATCTTGATTGGATGCCATGGATGAGCTAGCTTATCGCCATTTATATTTGAGATATTCATCTACACTTAATTTGGAAAAGAGTACTTGGTTAACTAAAACGAAAATATATACATATATTTCATTTCGGGATGCTCTGAAAGCCTCTAGAATAAGGTTCGAACTTGAAAAAGTCATGCTTCTTCTTTAATTCTAGATGGACAAGGCATTGAAAAACATGCCTTACTTTTATATTGAAAGTGAACCCATTCGAGCCTACATTATCTTGAAGATCAAGAAAAATTAACTTTCCAAATTTTGATATCGATGAGTTTTAGACAATATTAATCTGCATTTGCTTATAATTTGCTTGATAGCCACCAATTGATGTCTAGTGATGGGAATTTGGAAGGAAAAGATCTAAAGATAGTTGATGAAATCGCTTATCAATTTGCTCAATTGAAACATATTATCATTTATTGGTTTTTAAGCATGTGCAAGTTATAATAATTTCATCCCCCTTGACATTATTATTGCAAAGTGTATGTTGAATTCCAGGTTTGCACTAACCTAGTGTTGGTAAGTTTTGTTGTAAATCTCAATGTCATAGCTCATAGGCAAACCTCATCTTTTTCCTCATGACTTTATCACATTCTCGTCCCCTCTCCCCCAACCTAATTCTGGAATGCAAAAATTATGTTCTTTTATCCAACTAGTATTATTTTGTATTCAACTACAAGATAAAAGATTAAGGGAGTTTGGTGTGTCACAATATGTGATGAAAACTGTGATGGAAAGAATCCCATTTTGTCGGCATTTTAGGCAACACAGATCTCAAAAATAATTCTAATGGAATTTATGGCATTTTGGCGGATTTGGATGGTCAAAAGTGACTCCAGGTTCAAAATTTAACAGACCCCATCAAAAACGAGAGGGATATTTTGACGGGTGCAAGTGGTTCTGACAAGCCCGTCAAAATCTTTGCACAAGCTGCATTGATTTTGACGGAACCCGTCAAAACCTCCCGTCAAACACTTTAATGAATTTAGCTGCTCATGGCCTTCTTCCTCATGCAATTCCTTGCATCGGAATTCCTTCCAGACTCTTCGCTTGTCCCAAGCGCTTGGTTGGAGCTTTCTCTCCCTCGTTCTGTAGAAAACCAAAAAGATGGTTGGAGCTTTGAAGGGTTTCGAAGGGTAAGAGGACAGATCTGAAAGATTAGATGTCAAATTTTTGAGGTAAGTTCTCAAATCTAAACTCTTGTATAAAATAATTGTGATTTTGGATTGTAATTACTAATTTCGTGTTTCAATTTCTCTATTTTTGGCTTGATTTTGTTGATTTTGGATTTGGAATTCAGATTTTTTTGGGGGCATCAATGCTTTTGTCACCAACGCCTTGGTGTTTTGGCTTTTAGAGCATCCTCTCCTTTGGATTAGTTTGTTAGTGGTTTCCTTTGTATCTAATCAATAATCATGATAAGATTGTTGTTAAGGCCACTATGAAGCCTCCTGCCAAGTATGTACTTCATTGTTTTCTTCATTTGTTTACCTTTTTTTGGGTTTTTTTGGGGGGGGGGGCCTTGGTTATTGATTAGTGCATAATTTGGGGGGTATGGCCAGTAATTTTCCGGCGACGAGTAGGTGGCGGGGTTGCAATCGTAGTGGAGCCGGTTGTTCGTCGATAAGCAGAGGTAATCTTCGACAATTCACCAGGGCAATCTAGTTGATATAAGTAATTAGATTATTGGATTCCTCCATAAGCATGCTTCAAAAAAAATGTCGTCAAAAAAATATCTTATCGACAAATTTGAGATGTCAGTTTCAAAATTTTAAAACATATTTTCCAGATTTTTCAAGAACTTTTCCAATTTTTTCAAAGTCAGTTTCCAAATTTTCGAAAAATTAGCTCCAACTTTTCGAAGTCAGTTTCCAAATTAGCTCCAACTTTTCAACTTTTCCAATTTTTAGTTTCCACTTTTTCAAGGTCAGTTTTCCAATATTTAGTTTCCAACTTTTAGTTTTCCAATTTTTGGTTTTCCAATTTTTAGTTTCCAATTTTCACCAAATTAGCTCCAACTTTTCCAATTTATAGTTTCCAACTTTTCAAAGTCAGTTTCAAAAAATTTTCAAAAATTTACATTTTTGAAAATTTTCAATGTCAGTTTCAAAACTTAAAAAAATTAGCTCCAACTTGTCAAACACATTAGTTAAATTTTAAAAATTTAGATCTACGATTAAATTAATCTTTTTCATTCAATTATGTCATTGAACGGGAAGATAACTTTTTTTTGGGGTGTGCGAACAAGTCATTAGCTTCAAGGATAGATTTTTGGATGCTAAAGATTGATATCTAAGTTTAGGAGCTAAGGATTGATATCTTAGTTTAGCTCCTATAATTGTTTTTAATATATGTCCCCACTTTTTTATGTTGCAGGTTTGAAGTTATAACTTGGGTTGACTTGATCTTCGCATAAGTTGTAATTTTGGATTATATTTCTCATTTTGGATGTTTGGGTTGCAATTTGCTGATTTTGAATTGTACTTCTCTCAACTTGTGATTTTGGGTTGTAATTATTAGTTCACAAACATGGAAAGAGAAACGGGAGCAAGAGGTGGCCATGGGAGAAGCACTTATGTTTGTACTACTTAATAACAAATTTAGAACAAAGCAACTGCTACAGTATTTTAATGTTTATCGATGTAATCAAATTTTTAATGAAATTATGGCACTAATTTTACTGTATTTTTTTGTTCATTTTATTCTATGTTGCATAATTTTCAATGAAATTTAATTACGGCACTGATTATTGATTAAAAGGAAAAAAAATTTCATAATTGATAACTTACGGAATTTTTGACAGATTCCATCAAAAATTTTCAGCTAGTTGGAATTTTGACGGACTGACTTTTCTGTCAAAATATCCGTGAAAACCAGTTTTGACAGCTTTGTCAGTCCGTCATGCGGTCCGTTAGAAAGAATTTTGATGAATCGTCAGTCCGTGAAAATTTTTCCATCAAATTTTTTGATGGGTCGGTCGAAATGACCATTTCGACCAGTTGTTTTTTGACGGATATAATTTTCGTCAAAATTTCCGTCAAAAAACGATTTTTCCGTCAAAATATACACTTTTTTCCGTCAAAAAATCCCGTCAGAAATGAAGGTAGAGGAGCAACTTCAAAAGATGTCTTTGATTATCCATTTGATGTATGAGCTGGAAAATTTCTATCAAAAAAGGAAAGAAATATCTTCACGAATTATTTGAAAAATGGGATGCAAAGAATTTTCAACATGATAAAGATTTTGATGATTATCTAGTAATGATGGAGGAAGACATTATTAAAGATGAAGATATACAGAATCTCAATATGAATTATTAGTCTTGTCCGCATTAAGAGCTCTGAAAAGTTGTTACACCATTATGTTATCTTGTCAAGTGTTAAGTTAGTAAAATAATGCACTCTACTATAATCATGTGAAAGTATCTGTAATAATATGTATACTGTAACCATTCGGGCATCCTCTGTATTTCATCTCCTTTATAAAAGGAGAATTTAAGCGTTACAAATGGTCACAATCATTTGAGCATATTTGAGTAAAAGAGAAGTCGGGATTCTCCATTTCTTTATCAGTAGACATCTCTGATGATCTTAGTAGCTTAAGGTGCTCTTCAATATTTCCATTGTAATATTTCAACTTTTAAACTTTCCATTAAAGAAGTTTCCCAGTAGCAGAACGTTATTTAGTCGAACCTCATATTTTAGATATTGTAATATCTTAATTAAAGTTTCACTATTCTTAAAAATATAAGAAAAAATTGCTGCAAAGTGCCTATTATTTTGCTGAATTTATTTTCAGGGCCTTGTGTTCTCAAAATAGATTATCAGGTCCCCTTTATTTTGTGGAAACTTTTTTAAGGGCCTTGATTACTATTTAAGTTTTCTTTTTAGCCCTTAAAACTTTTCATATTTGCAAATCTACCCTCAGTCCTTAAAAACTTACTTTCGAAAAATTTAAAATTGTGTTTGTGATTTGTTGCCCACTAATAGATCTCGACGTCCTCTTTCATCTGATATCAGAGCCACGTGCATAAAAATAATTAAGATTATTAAACTAATTAACTACGATTTATGCTTGAACCATCATCTGCTTGCCCTGGTCCTAATTATTACATATTATTCATTCACCAGAAGGTAATATCTCGTTAGCATCTCAATTAAACTATATCACTGATATAGTTTTAGAATTAAAAGCTGAATTAGCTAAAATTAAAAGTGAACAAAAAGATCTTAAGAATCAGTTAATGGTTGTCCATCTTTCTCTTATTAGCGAAATTAGACTTAGTGAAAAAGCTACTCCTAGAATTAGTATTCCTTTTCAGCATAAATATCCTTTCCAAAATCCAAAAAATAAGATTCCATTTCCTTTGCAAGAGATAAAAATGCAAAAAAAAAAAAAGAAAGAACAATCTGATGAAAAATCGACTGAAAAGAAAGAAAAAGAAGATGGAGTATGAAAAATATGGTCTTGAAGAGCTACAAAAAATGTTCAATGAGGAACAAAATCCAGAAGAATTGAACAAAATCATAAGCGCAATTAGTGATAAACATGATGTATTGTCTGATGATAATAAAGAGACTAATAATATCCAACTAGAAGAAAAAATATATCAGCAGATGAATCTGATAAAATTAAGAGATCTTAATGTTTTACCATTACAAGAAATTAGAAGAAAACTTGATAAGAAATATGGTAAAATGACTAATGAAATCAATGAGATTGGGGAAGAGATTGACTTATATGAAACAGGAACTAATCTCGTTAAGAATATTATCCCTAAACCTGAATAATTTGGTGAACCATCTAGAAGAAACACTCACTTCCTAAGACCTAGGTATGTTCCTGCAAGATGAACAAGCAATTTTTCCTTCGGGTTTGTCCCAAGGAAAACCACCACCTATGAAGAGATTGACCTTATCCCAATTAACCAAACTGGATATATCTTAAACATTGATGGAGCTCGTAATACAGAAGAAATATTTGAGCATTGGAAAAGAAGAATGAACATCTTAAACCTAAATACAACATGAACTGCGACAAATTTCCTAAATTATATTGAGCATAGTTTCTCTGGTACTGTAGCTGACTGGGATGATTTATTAAATGAAGATGGTAAAAATACATTAAGAATAAACACCAGCTGCTATGTTCAGAAGTCTGTGCAAAGAAATTGAAACTGAATTCATCGGAGCTAAAATTGATTCTGAAGAAAAAGCACGATAATGGCAAAGAAAAATTAACAACCTAGAACTATGGGATATGAGATACCTAGAAAATTATATTGCAGAATTCAGTCAATATTATTACAAAATTGGACATAATAAAATAAATCTTGGCATGTTCTATGACAAATTGTCATATCCTATAAATTCTATAATAATTCTATAATGAAAAATACATGGCATGGTTTGAACGAACAAACGTTGTTGATACCCTTGGTTCAAGAATTTCCTATTTGCGAAAATGGGTCAATGAACAATGTCTTGATCTTTAAAAGCAAAAAAAGATTAAGAAGCAATTCTTAACTTGCTGGGAGTGACCTCATCAATGGGGAGAGAATCTGAGAAAAGAAGAAAAAAAAATTCTATAAGAAAAAGAGCTTTAACAAGCAAAGAAGCGAAAAGTATAGAAGAAAATATTATAATAAATCGAGTCCTAAAAAACATAGATTTTTTACGAAGGCTGCTTATTGCCCGCAGGAAAGAACAACTGCAAATGTTGGGCATGTGGAGAAGTAGGGCATTATGCTAATGAATGCAAAAACAGAAAGAATAACAAACGTATTGAAATCTTGAGAAGCCTAGATTATGTTGAGCTTAGTGAAGATGAGGCATTAGACCTACCCTAGGCAACAACAAAGGAATTGTTGAAATTATAGAGGACGATGAATATGAAGAAAGCGATTATGAAGAAACTAGCCATATGATGCAAAGTAGCTCGATTAGCATTGGTGATCTTCAAGGAGAAGAGTTTGTGGTAGACAATGATCATGAAGAAGTCAAGAGAGATTAGGTTCTTCCCATAATCCAAAAGGACATGATCTATAAAAAATTCATTTTTCAATTAAAAAGCAAATACGTATGTGAAATGATGGAAGGAGATCTTGAGATAAAGGATTGCGAGTATGACATTGGGGAAGTTAATCTTATTAATTGGGAGAATATCCTTAAGCATATAACAAAGACAGAAAATATAGGTACATCCATATCGGAAGTGTTCAAGTTCAAATCACTCCATTAAAATATTATGATAAAGATATTGATCTTTACGCTTTACTCTATGATATTAGACATACCAAATTTAATAATCAGATAATCACAGGGATAAAAACCAATTTATGTAATGGGTCAGTAGGTTTCAACTGTCGATCTGGATATTGTGTAAGTCTAAAAGATGAATTTGCTAAAAACTTCCTATCCCTTAAAATAAAAACAGTTGGAATGGACATGAAGAGATGAGGATATCCTTTAAGGATATTTTAGAAAATTATCTACAAATTAGATAATACAATAGATCTCAAGACTAAGGTAACAATGATAGAAGCAGAAAAATTTGAAAGTCCTACCCCTATGCAGAAGATCCAAAGAATCAAGTCTAACCCCCAAGATATAAAAATTGATCGTTCATGGATATCTAACTTTGCCAACCCTATAAAAATTAATAAGAAAAATGTAATAAAAATTAATGAGGAAGGAAAAATCACCATTAAACCCCAATTATTAAGAAGTATGAGTACAAGGTCAGATTGGAGAGAAGGATCTTCATCTGCTAAAGAAGAGCTTAAGAAAGATGATCCAATTAGCATGACCAGTGAAATGAGTAACATGAGTTTTGAAACTGTAAGACCCAGTTTAGATCAGTTAACAAGTCTAGATAGAAAGGTCATAGGGTACAAAACAAGAACTATTAGTGAACCAATTTATGAGGATGAATTAGTCAAAAATATGACTATAGAGATATGCTATGAGGCTACCAATACAAATCCTAATAGGATCTATATCCTAATACAAGTCTGTTTAGAGGGATATAATAAATATAAACTATGTGCTTACATAGATAGTGGTTGTTCTATATGCTTTGGAAAAAAAATCATTATTTTCTGAGTTTATGTGGAAAAGAGCTAAAAATTCTTTACAAGTAAGGATAGCTGATAACAGTGTTATGAGCCACAATGAAGTTATAGAAGGATTATCCATAAAATTAGAAGGAGTCTAATGCATTATATCAGTTCTATGAGCTACTAATCAACTCTCTCATGATATGATTATTGGAAATAATTTCCAAAGATTATATTCTCCATGCACTCAGACCATAAACCAAATAATATTTACAATTAATGGTCACTCAATTCCTATTAAAAAATTAAGTAAGGCTTACACTCATCAAAAAATTGAATTTACACGTAGCCGGCATGGTGAGAAGGTAATGCCAACACAACGAGAAGTAGCACTAACAATCTCATTACTCGAGTTATCTATTAAAGAGCAGATTATTGAACAATAAAAAAAAATATACAAAGAACTCTATTCTGACAATTCTCTGAAATTTTGGAGTAAAGACAAACATTTGCTAAAATCACTTTATTAAATCCCAACACTATTATCCGAGTTAAACAAATGGTGTATACCCACCAGGACATTCAAGAGTTTAATAAACAAATCAAAGAACTTTTGGATAAAGGATTAATTAGAAACAGTAAGAGTCTTCACACCAGTCCCGCTTTCATGGTAAAAAAATCATGCTGAAGAAAAAAGAGGAAAAGTTAAAATAGTAATCAACTATAAAAAGCTTAATGACAATACTGTCTTTGATGGTTACTATATTCCTAACAAAACAATCCTTTTTAACAGAATTCAAGGAGCCTCTTGATTCTCGAAAATGGATTGCAAAAGCGGTTATTGGCAGATAAAAATGGAAAAGGAAAGTATTCCTTTAACTGCATTTAGTTCCCCACAAGGTCATTACGAATGGATAATAATGTCATTTGGTCTTAAAAATACACCTTAGATATTCCAGAAAAGAATGGATAACATCTTTAAAGATCTTAATTATTATTGTTTAGTTTACATTGATGATATCCTTATCTTTTATAAAACCATAGAACAGTACAAAGACGATGTCTTAACTGTCACCCAAAGATGCATTGATCATTGTATTATACTTGGTAAGAACAAATGTATTTATGCTGAACAAGAAATTGAGTTTTTAGGACTAGAGATAAAAGCTGGACAGATTATTCTACAAAAATATATTTTGGAAAAAATAGAAAATTTTCCTTGAAGGATCAAAGATAGGAAGCAACTAGAAAGGTTTCTAGGATGTTTACCTATACTTTTGATTTCATTAAAGATTTGGCTAAACTAAGAAAATCATTGCAGTAAAAACTCAAGAAAGATGTTAGCTGGACATGGACCACTAATGATTCGAAAATTGTCCAGAACTTTAAAAAGATGTGTAAAAATTTTCTTATTCTTAACCTACCTAATGAAGAAGATGATTTAATTCTTGAGACAAATGCTACCAATGAATACTAGAGTGCAGTACTCAAAATCAAAGAAGGAGAAAAATTTTGCAAATACTATAGTGGAAGCTTTAATAAGGCAGAATGCAACTATCCCACAGTGAAAAAAGAAATCCTTACAGTCATAAGGGGAATTGAAAAATTCTTAATCTTTTTAGCCCCAAAACCCTTTCTTATTCGAACTGATTGGAAAGAGATACTTGGTTTTGTAAAAAAGAATTTATCAAATATGCAAGCGCAAGGGTGACTCGTGCATTGGCAATTATGGCTTAACCAATTTTCCTTCTCTATTAAACATATACAGGGATCGAAGAATTCTCTGGCAGACAATCTAACTCGAGAACTCGTCAATAGTGATCATCAAAGCCAACCTCCTGCCAAAAAAGGAGGAAATCCTTAATGAAATGCCAATCATGCTAGAACAGGTTACGCCTTTTAGGAAAGTCCTTATTGATAACCTAGAATTTCATACAAAAAGTAGATCACGCTTTAGTCTACTATCTACTGCCTATCTTATAGCCTAAAGGTTTTCCCTCCTAGAACTACAAATTAGCTATCTTCGGTGTCCTTATGATATCCAAGAAAATATAAGTTCCCATGTTCAAGAGAAATGGTTCAATGAGTGGTATGCAGCCTGCATCGACTTTTATCATCATTATTCCTATGATATTTAAGTGTCTTAGAGTACAATGATCTATTTTCCCGACAGATCTGGAGTTGGTGGCATTTGTTTCCTAACCAATTCATTATCTCCTAATGATCCTATCTTCAAAGCCTGGAAATACGGGATGGTACTTTACTTCTCAGAAGTCCCCAATTCAAATTTTTCATTTTTCTCAACCTTAACCAAGTTCCAACAATATATGTTCAAAAGGTTCAATTGGATTCTTAAATCTCCTGAAGGACCAACAAAAATTTCAGTTCGCAGGTACCTAACTTTGGAGGTTTATAGCGCCCTGATTGAATATGAAAATGGAAAAGCCAAACCAGCCCATTATCTTATCCAAATCGTTGATTGCGACGATCCCAATGACCAACGATAAAATTGGATTCATGAAGATCCGGTACATCTAGTTATTGATCCTGTATTAGCAAGGGTTATTGGAATTTTTAACATTTATCATCAATGTTGGGCATTGATCGAAAAAGGAAAAACGTTAATGCATTGTGGAAACACTACTTTCGCCTATAGTAATGAGGTCAAAGATTACATGAAAATGGATGGTGCAGAATCAGAAGATATCTTTGACTATCTCTTTGATGTTGGAGCTGGAAAATTCTTATTAGAAAACAGAAAAAAATATTTCCTTGAGTTATTTGAAGAATATGATCCAGAACATCTTAAGCAAATTGATGAAGATTTTGATGATTATCTAGATAATGATGGTCTGAAAGATATAATTGGAGATGAAGGCATACAAAATCTCAATAATGATGACTAGTCTTATCATCATTAAAAGTTCTGAAAAGGCTGTCCCATTATTGTGCTATTTTGATAAGTGTCTGGTCTGTAAAATAAAGTGTGTACTATAGCCGTCAGTGTACTGTAGACAACTGTAGACAATTGTAGCCATGTGAAAAATCTTTATGTACTATAGCCTTTAGGGCATCCTATGTACGCCCATCCCCTCTATAAATAGAGAGGTCGAGAGCTGAGAAGGGACAGGGTCATTTGAGCATTCTTAAGCAAAAGAGAAGGTGGAATTCTCTATTTCTGTAACACCCCAAGTATACATGATCCATTTCCTGTTTCCATCTGCTTAAGATTACCAATAAGATACAATGACTCAATGAACGGGGCGTTACCGCCGTCCATGAAGGACAAGGCTTGCATTAATCATGAAGATTTATCTTAATCCAAAGGTTACCCCATAATAGGGTATACACCATCATAACACCCAAACCATTTAATTATATACAAAAAAGTTCTAACATCCCAAGGATAACACAACCTTACATAACTTGATTCAGAAATACAGTCGCAATATCAAAATACATAATTTAACTTAAATGTACTTCAGCCTCCAAAATACATCACCATATGCTAAGATAGCATCTTAGCTCTCCCACACCGTTAACCACAAGAATGGTTTGTCTCATTTGGCATCTCCGGCCTCCCTGCCCACCTCGGGGTGATTCACTGAACATTTTCCTAAAACAAAACATATTGAAAGTGAATGATGATGTAACTGGATGAGTCATGAAGATCTTCTCTAGCATTCAATAAGGTGACACATGTTAGAAGATTCCTGAAAATATCTTATTGAAAGCAATAGAAATGCTATGTTGATAAAAGAAGGAGATTCCTAGACTTTCATGTATATAACAAGGTTTTTCATAAAGTTTCATCAATTAAGGGTGTAAAGAAAGTTTCCCCATATCAATTCATTGAAAGGTCGAATTCCACAACTTGTCTACCAGATCTGCCTATATAACTCAAACACGTGCATAACGTGTTTCTTACCTCGCAATTCAGCCGATATATTTTAGATCCTAACCACGCTGTCATAATTAGCTCTATTGCAGTCATTGGGGGTCTTGTGTTTTCAAAAACACCCAGTTCAGATATTATATCACAGGATTAAGCTATTAAGCATCAAGCAGATATCTTTAACAAAATTATTTTGAGCAAATCATACCTCATCAGAAACCACTTGAGAAACTGAGGACCAAGTGAAAGCCAAGTACTCATATTTAATTGAAATCACCTTGCATGATCGTTAAAGTTCATCAGTTTCGAGGACGAAACTCTTTAAGGGGGGAAGGCTGTAATAGCCCGACCCTAAATCATGTTTATTTATCTAATTAAGTCATGTTATTCATTTTTTCCATTTATTTATCTTATTTAATCATCCCAGTTGAGAGAATTCAATTTTGGACCCCACTTTGCAATTCACGTTTCATTTACCATATTAATTTAGAAAAAATTGATAGTAGGCCTCGATAACTATGATTTAAAAGATTAAATAATTTTTCCTGATATCACATTTAATTTCGAGCTTTGGAAAAGGAAAAAAATTAAATTAATCATACCCGGTTTGAGATTTTTTTCGAACCCGAGGTCATTTAAGGCCAAATTCGGCCCAACAAGTTCCTAATCTATTTGTTTAAGTAATTACCATCTATACCCCTAATTTAAAGTAGCAAAAGATATTCTTGGGAGGTATAAACTCAGCCAAGTATACTTGGATGATTTTTATCCAAGTAAATCAAGCAAGCAAAGGCCAAAGCTCTCCTTTCTCTCTCTTCCTCTCAACCTCCATGGCAGCCACCACCAGCCCCCTTCTAGCTGCTGTTCAAGGCTGCTGCCGCCACTCCCCGCCACCTCTGGCCACCAGCCCCTACCCCCAACACCACCAGCCATCATCCCCAACTCCTACCACCATCAAACACCACCTCAATCTTCATATATTCAAGCACAAAGTGAGTAAACTTCAATCCCTATCATGCTGATTTTTGATTTTGAATCTTGTTCTTGTTGGTTTTTATTGTTGATCATGTTATTTTGATAAGTATTAGAGTTATCTTTGAAGTGTTAAATGGTTGGTTAAGCAAGAAAGCATGCTAAGGTTGGGATTGTTCTTGATCATGCAAGTTTAGTTGAAGTAATGGATTTGGCTTGTTTTAAATGAGATTTTGTGATAGTTGGCATTGGTAATGCATATCCAGATGTTTATGCTGATTTATATAAGTTATGGAGTTATTTTAGTGGGTGGTTATGTGAAGAAAAGATTGCAAAGATGTGATTAGTGAGCTGTAAACAGACCTGAAATAGGGGTGACTTCGGGATTAAACTGGTACTGTTTGGCACATCCAAAATTCATGATTTTTGGTGTAGTGATATCTTGATGTGTTATTTCAATAGGCTTTGGAATTACTCAATTTTGAGTTGTGTGGACAAAGTTATGACCAATTTACTTAAGACCGTGCAGACTACATTGAAACTGGGAACTGAACTGGAACAGTAACTTTACGTGAAAACTGGCATTGATTGGGTGACTGAAAAATTGTGATTTTGAGATTGAATTATCCCTAGTGCCTAACCTATTTCAATAACCCCATATCGTATGACCCCAATTGAGCTTAAAGAACTGAAGTTTCAGTTAAAGGAGTTATCACAGAAGAGATTGTCACAGAAGAGATTTATCAAACCATCCAACTGTGCCACCATGGGGTGCCCCGATTCTATTTGTAAAGAAGAAAAATGGAACCTGGAGGTTATGTATTGATTACAGAGAGCTGAACAAGGTCACCATCAAAAACAAATACCCATCACCCCAAGTAGGTGACTTATTTGATCAATTGCAAAGAACATGAGTCATATATAAGATAGATTTGAGGTCAGGGTACCATCAACTTAGCATTATATCTAAATACATTACCAAAACCATACTAGGGGCCATGTATGGGTTATGATGAATTCACTGTGATGCCTTTTGGCCTAATCAATGGCCCCGCGACCTTTACAGATCTTATGAATAGAGTTTCAGACCATATCTAGACAAGTTGTGGTGGTGTATATAAAAGATATCTTGAAATACTCCAAGGATAAAGATGTGCATATTGTTCATTTGAGGACAGTGTTATACACCTTGAGGGAATATAAATTACATAGCAAATACAAGAAGCATGAGTATTGTTAGAAGTAATAATATGTTTGGAACATATGGTTTCAAAGGAAGAGATTAAGGTTGATTTGCAAAAGGTGAAAGAAGTTACAAAGTGCCTAACACCCATCAATGCATTGAGACCAGAAACTTGTGAGGTTAGTATATATTATCAAGTTTCGGGAAGGATTTGTCAAATATTGTCCTCCCTGACCAATTTATTAAAGCAAACTACAAAGTTAGCAGGAAGATACACTGGTGGCTTATGCCCCCCAACAACTCAAGCCTTATGAGAAGAATTACTTACCCATAATCCAGGACTAGCAGTTGTGGTTTTGCACTGAGAATTTTAAATCATTACTTGTAAGGTGTACCTTGTGCAATCTATATTGACCATCGGAGTCTGAAGTACATCTTCACTCAGAAGAAGCTTAATCTACATGAAACATCAGTTGTGGCAGATCCAATGTCAATCAGGGACCAGAAATATTGTGACAGATGCCCTGAATAGGAAGGCACGACATCCCTTGTGCACTGTAGTGATTACTCAATTGAATATCTTAAGAGAGCTTGAGGACTTAGCCATTCAATTAGTGTTGCACAGGAAGGCGAATGTTCAAATGCCGACACTTACCTTACAATCCTCCATAATGGAGGAAATTAGAGTGAATCAGGATGATGATCCTGAGGTCCAAAGAATAAAGCAAAACCTTGAGAAAGGGATTCAATTTCAATGGACTTTGTCATGGGATTTCCTCAGATATAGGGTATGCCCGAGATCAGAGATTTCACGCCTGTTATGGCAAGCACTTCAAAGAGCCTTCGGAACTGGATTGAACTTTAGCAGTTCTTATCATCCTGAAAACGGATGAGCAAGCATCTAAAACTATCAATGGATCCAACTCTTTTAAGTTGATAGTACTTTACGACCAACATGTGCATTTGAAGAAAGTATGGAACTCCCAGCGGTCAACGTTGTGATAGCACTAGCAGAGAATCCTTTATTAAACATCAGGACAAAATAACGGCAGACATTGACAACAAATCATCTTATGAGTCATGAAGATCTTCTCTAGCATTCAATAAGGTGACACATGTTAGAAGATTCCTGAAAATATCCTATTGAAAGCAATAGAAATGCTATGTTGATAAAAGAAGGAGATTCCTAGATTTTCATGTATATAACAAGGTTTTTCAGAAAGTTTCATCAATTAAGGGTGTAAAGAAAGTTTCCCCATATCAATTCATTGAAAGGTTGAATTCCATAACTTGTCTACCAGATCTGCCTATATAACTCAAACACGTGCATAACGTGTTTCTTACCTCGCAATTCAGCCGATATATTTTAGATCCTAACCACGCTGTCATAATCAGCTCTATTGCAGTCATTGGGGGTCTTGTGTTTTCAAAAGCACCCAGTTCAGATATTATATCACAGGATTAAGCTATTAAGCATCAAGCAAATATCTTTAACAAAATTATTTTGAGCAAATCATACCTCATCAGAAACCACTTGAGAAACTGAGGACCAAGTGAAAGCCAAGGACTCATATTTAATTGAAATCACTTTGCATGATCGTTAAAGTTCATCAGTTTCGAGGACGAAACTCTTTAAGGGGGGAAGGCTGAAATACCCCGACCCTAAATCATGTTTATTTATCTAATTAAGTCATGTTATTCATTTTTTCCATTTATTTATCTTATTTAATCATCCCAGTTGAGAGAATTCAATTTTGGGCCCCACTTTGCAATTCACGTTTCATTTACCATATTAATTTCGGAAAAATTGATAGTAGGCCTCGATAACTATGATTTAAAAGATTAAATAATTTTTCCTGATATCACATTTAATTTCGAGCTTTGGAAAAAAAAAAAATTAAATTAATCGTACCCAGTTTGAGATTTTTTTCGAACCCGAGTTCATTTAAGGCCGATTTCGGCCCAACAAGTTCCTAATCTATTTGTTTAAGTAATTACCATCTATACCCCTAATTTAAAGTAGCAAAAGATATTTTTGGGAGGTATAAACTCAGCCAAGTATACTTGGATGATTTTCATCCAAGTAAATCAAGCAAGCAAAGGCCAAAGCTCTCCTTTCTCTCTCTTCCTCTCAACCTCCATGGCAGCCACCACCAGCCCCCTTCCAGCTGCTGTTCAAGGCTGCTGCCGCCACTCCCCACCACCTCCGGCCACCAGCCCCTACCCCCAACACCACCAGCCATCATCCCCAACTCCTACCACCATCAAACACCACCTCAATCTTCATATATTCAAGCACAAAGTGAGTAAACTTCAATCCCTATCATGCTGATTTTTGATTTTGAATCTTGTTCTTGTTGGTTTTTATTGTTGATCATGTTATTTTGATAAGTATTAGAGTTATCTTTGAAGTGTTAAATGGTTGGTTAAGCAAGAAAGCATGCTAAGGTTGGGATTGTTCTTGATCATGCAAGTTTAGTTGAAGTAATGGATTTGGCTTGTTTTAAATGAGATTTTATGATAGTTGGCATTGGTAATGCATATCCAGATGTTTATGCTGATTTATATAAGTTATGGAGTTATTTTAGTGGGTGGTTATGTGAAGAAAAGATTGCAAAGATGTGATTAGTGAGCTGTAAACCGACCTGAAATAGGGGTGACTTCGGGATTAAACTGGTACTGTTTGGCACATCCAAAATTCATGATTTTTGGTGTAGTGATATCTTGATGTGTTAGCTTTCAAGAGGCTTTGGAATTACTCAATTTTGAGTTGTGTGGACAAAGTTATGACCAATTTACTCAAGACTGTGCAGAATACATTAAAACTGGGAACTGAACTGGAACAGTAAATTTACGGGAAAACTGGTATTGATTGGGTGACTGAAAAATTGTGCTTTTTGGTTTGTGGATAGATCAATGAGTTATCTTTCAAATGCCTTTTGAATCGCCTTAATCCGAGTTCTGTGGAAAAAGTTATAGTCGTTTTTGTACAACTGCGCAGATGGGACTGAAATTGTGTATGTTTGTGTTCTATCCAAATTTTGAGGACCTTACTATATGAATCATACTTTGTGTCCTGAAGGACAGCTTTAGTGGACATTATGATATTTTCATATTGGGGTTTTATATCTCAATTGGAGTTCGGGAGTAAAAGATATGGATTTTCTAAAGTAGACTATCAAGCGGTATTATGTGAAGAAAGAAATTAGTGCTTAACGGACCAAACTGAGGTCATTTGAGCCCCTATGAACCTCACAACACCCCTCATGGCATTAAACCTTTTATTATCCATTTCAGAATCATTACACATTCTATTATCCATTTCAAAAGTATTACACTTTTCATTATTCATTTCAGAAATATCAGAAACCCATATTTCAGTAGCTCAATCTTTCCAATTGGTCTATTTTGTACCAGTTTGTTACATTTCAAGTTTAATAACTTTACTGATTTATTTTTCAGATCATTTTGGTTTAACTTGCCTTACATTGAAGTATTGGGATTGTAGAAGTCTTTTTCATTAATCAATTTCCACTAAAGTCATAAATTATGTTAGTGAACATGGTTTACTAACTACATTTATTTATAATGATACCTCTTAAACAGAAATGGGGCCTAGTCTATCATTTTTCATTGTGGATACGTATTATCAAGTGAGATATCATTTTAAAGATTTCAGGTACGTGCATTACCTGTATCTTTAGAAATCAGAGTGTATTTATCAACGTTATCATGTTTTGATAAGTACATCAATGAATCAGTTTACACAGTGATTTGTCAGTTAATTAGTGACCCCGTCAGTTATCAGTTGCAGGGCATTGCCCTTCAGTTACCCGCGCGGCTTCAGGCCAGGTCCCCCGGTCGGCTTGGCAGGTGTACACCTATCCATAGATCGTAACAGTATCAAGGGGTTCACTATCAGATAATAATCAACAATGCAGTTTTATATTCATCTCATTCCCTGTTTTGACCTTAAATGAATTGCAAAGCGGGCCCAACCAGTGTTTCAATGATCATTTAACAATTCAGGAATGCATGTACTGAGCTTCGGCTCACAGTTCGAAATGTTTTCATGTTTTGTTTTAGGCAAATGCTCAGAGAATTGCCCTCATGCTAACAAATCAGCTGAAGAGAATAAGTGAAGCAAGGAGATCCAGGTGGATCAGAAGTAATGCGGCATATGCATACCTTAAAGCTGTATATTGAATTCTTCTGTGGATGAAGATGTAGACTATATAATGATTTATTTTACTATGGTTTATAAACCCTTCATGGGTTAACACTTGATGTGAGTGTATATGTTTGAGGTTATGCTTAGCTATATTCTTTATAGCACTCATGTTTCAAGCCTTGTCCTTTTGGACGGCGGTAATGCCCCTATCATTGGGTTATCTAGATTATAATTAAGGGATTTATTAAGGAGGATATAAATAGTGAAATATGTTTAATTTGGGGCGTTACAGATTTGGTATCAGAGCCAGGTTGAGATTTTCTTTATGGGATATAGAGTATGGAGTTAAGATACTGAGAAATTGGTTAGTGAGAAATGAAGATTATTATGATATCATTGGAGATTTGTGACACTGGTAATGTTTGCTTATCTCACACATATTCTACTCGTATATTCTTCTTTGTCAGATGGATCCATATAAAGTATATATAATTTGATCTCAAGCAATAGATTTGACGGAGATTATGAATAGTAAGTTGAAGGTCCTCCAATGCATTTAGGTAAGTATGGTCATATGAGCCACCCATCTGATTAGTATGCCATTCTTTTAGTTTGAATTGTTTATTTTTGGGATGTAAACCCTTGTACTCCGGGCGTGTAGCCCGTAGAGTTGTAGTCTCCGACGTGTAGCCGTTGAGCTAATTTGGTATCCTTTTATACTTCTATTAAATGTACATGATGTGATGTAAGGCTTTAAGCCTGGGAATTGATCAGTTTGCAGGCGAAACTCTGTCCGTTTCGCCCCAGAAATTTCAGAATCATTAACACTCGTAGCTCTAGGGTTGGGGGTTATTACAAAGGTGTCGTATGAAATGCCCTTGACCCATTTTGAGGTTAAATGTATAGGGAAAACCAAGTATGGGTGGAATATACAAGTTTAATTAACTTGGCAGTTTTGATCAGTGCACAAGGACCGATCTTGAAGTAGCCTTTATCCATGGTTCACTTGATTTACGCAAGGATTTTCTATCCTGCCTTTAAGGTTAGGGATATATCATTTATATGAAACAAGTTTCAAGTGGATTGGAGGTCATTTGGCTATTCAAAATTGTTAGACAAGTCAAAGTCTGCAAATTAAGCAGAATCCCAATGCACAAGGTCTGAGTTTAGTCCATTTGCAGCCCATACATTCCATTAGATAGAGATGTTTTAGTTATTCTATATCAAAGTTCAGAAAGTAAGCTTTCCAATGACCCATGTTGCAACACATTTGGAGACCAATAGCCAATGAAATTTAACCTAAAAGTCTGACGGTACAGACTGTCCGAGTCAGTGGGTACCTACAACTTTAAGCTTATATTTCCTCATCATATGGGTGTCATTTTGTGCATTTCTTGGATCCAAGTGGCAATTACTTCAATATGCTTCATTGATTGCAAATATTTTCTTCTGTAGCCCAAGAATTTCATCTAAGTGAGCTATATGGGGGTTCTTGATGTAGTATCCCCTGAATTGCAGGATTTTGGAGAGGCTTGTTCTATGGTACATAAGTTTGAAACCATTGACTACAGACTATTCTATATAAGAGAAACCAATAACACTTTAGGGAGACATTTTGCTTCAATCCATTGTAATTCAAGACTTGCTTAAATTGCCCAAACTCTACAAGCAGACCATTGACTCCACCTTCATTTATGAAGTAGACATTATTCTTGAAAATATTTCACGGCACCTTTTGGTAACATATCATCTGCCATTGTCTTCGTTGGATTATCAACTGTTGGATACTCCTCACTTCGACCAGGGGCTTCATCTTTTTGTCTTCATAACATCTCCCCATCCAGTTACATCATCATTCACTCTCATGTTACATCTTCATCAGTTCTGGTCACCTTTTCCTATTATTTAAGAGCCGAATTGCTGCTAGTAGCTGGTTTATAATTGGGTTGCAACCATGTCAACTGATCATAATTTTGTAATACGCCTGAACAGAAGGTAGATCTTAACTACGCTTTTCATAAAGGTTGATTGTTGCCCAAATTGTGGAATCTATTGCTAAGGGGAACGTAATGTGTCTACTTTTTTGGCTGATTCAATCTAAGTTTCCTTCGGGAGATCACTTGCATGAAGCTTAACTTTGGCAGTCAAAAATTTTTGCCATCCATTTGGATTGCATCAGTGAGAAATTTTAATGGGTTACTGCCCCTTAAAAAAATACCTTCAGTTGATTCAGACTAAAGAACTCTAGAGTGGAAAGTATGATCCAGTAGAACTTGAAGAATGGATTCAAGGAATGTAGAGGCTCCAGGGGATAAAAAGGTGAACATTGAAACATTTTATCTAACGGGTGAAACCGATATTTGGTGGAACACTCTTAAGAATAGGCTCTTAGGGCATGACTTCATTTGGAGCCGATTTGTGAAAGAACTAACTACTCTGCTCCGGATTGCCAAGTAGGAACTAACAACTGCACGAGATACGATAGCCCAGAGCACCTTATTGCTGCCTGTTCCCGAGGATTGAAGGTTGTAGATAAGGGCTCTCACATTCAAATCCCGCAAATGTAGGAAGCACTCATGTGTTGAGCAAGAAGAAAGCTATCATCTTTGGTATGGTAGTTACTGGAGCCCTCTTTTAATTTTGAAACCATTTTGTGTATTGATTGATTCAGTTGCCACTCATTCATTTATATTCACATGATATGCCACGCAAGTGAACCTTGAGAATAAGAAGGCAGAAACCAATTATAGAATCAAGTTATCCAACGACTCTAGAGTTGAGTGTTCTACATCTCATAAATTTGTTTCAATTACTGTTGGTGAGATAGTTTCCCCTGGAGTTCTGATTCAATTTGACTGGTCAGACTTTGATATCATTTTAGAAATGAGCTGGTTGTGTACTTACGGGGTCCAGATGGATTGTGATGACCCTAAGGTTATTTCAAGAGAAGATTAAGGGAGAGAAATATGTTTCATGGTCACAGAAAGGAAAAAAAACCTTGTCCTTTAAATTCTGTTATGGAAACAAATGAGCTCATATGTCAAGGATATGTTGTGTATTGGTGTCATGCTATTAACAATCAACCTAAGAAAGAACAAGCAGAAGATATCCCTATAGTTTGTGAATTTAAAGATGTTTTCCTGAAAAGCTATCCGGATTTTCCCCCCCAAGAAAAAGTGATTTTGAGATTGAATTATCCCTAGTGCCTAACCTATTTCAAAAACCCCATATCGTATGACCCCAATTGAGCTTAAAGAACTGAAGTTTCAGTTAAAGGAGTTATCACAGAAGAGATTGTCACAGAAGAGATTTATCAAACCATCCAACTGTGCCACCATGGGGTGCCCCGATTCTATTTGTAAAGAAGAAAAATGGAACCTGGAGGTTATGTATTGATTACAGAGAGTTGAACAAGATCACCATCAAAAACAAATACCCATCACCCCAAGTAGGTGACTTATTTGATCAACTGCAAAGAACATGAGTCATATATAAGATAGATTTGAGGTCAGGGTACCATCAACTTAGCATTATATCTAAATACATTACCAAAACCATACTACGGACCATGTATGGGTCATGATGAATTCACTGTGATGCCTTTTGGCCTAATCAATGGCCCCGCGACCTTTACAGATCTTATGAATAGAGTTTTAGACCATATCTAGACAAGTTGTGGTGGTGTATATAAAAGATATCTTGAAATACTCCAAGGATAAAGATGTGCATATTGTTCATTTGAGGACAGTGTTATACACCTTGAGGGAATATAAATTACATAGCAAATACAAGAAGCATGAGTATTGTTAGAAGTAATAATATGTTTGGAACATATGGTTTCAAAGGAAGAGATTAAGGTTGATTTGCAAAAGGTGAAAGAAGTTACAAAGTGCCTAACACCCATCAATGCATTGAAACTAGAAACTTGTGAGGTTAGTATATATTATCAAGTTTCGGGAAGGATTTGTCAAATATTGTCCTCCCTGACCAATTTATTAAAGCAAACTACAAAGTTAGCAGGAAGATACACTGGTGGCTTATGCCCCCCAACAACTCAAGCCTTATGAGAAGAATTACCTTACCCATAATCCAGGACTAGCAGTTGTGGTTTTGCACTGAGAATTTTAAATCATTACTTGTAAGGTGTACCTTGTGCAATCTATATTGACCATCGGAGTCTGAAGTACATCTTCACTCAGAAGAAGCTTAATCTACATGAAACATCAGTTGTGGCAGATCCAATGTCAATCAGGGACTAGAAATATTGTGACAGATGCCCTGAATAGGAAGGCACGACATCCCTTGTGCACTGTAGTGATTACTCAATTGAATATCTTAAGAGAGCTTGAGGACTTAGCCATTCAATTAGTGTTACACAGGAAGGCGAATGTTCAAATGCCGACACTTACCATACAATCCTCCATAATGGAGGAAATTAGAGTGAATCAGGATGACGATCCTGAGCTCCAAAGAATAAAGCAAAACCTTGAGAAAGGGATTCAATTTCAATGGACTTTGTCATGGGATTTCCTCAGATATAGGGTATGCCTGAGATCAGAGATTTCACGCCTGTTATGACAAGCACTTCAAAGAGCCTTCGGAACTGGATTGAACTTTAGCAGTTCTTATCATCCTGAAAACGGATGAGCAAGCATCTAAAACTATCAATGGATCCAACTCTTTTAAGTTGATAGTACTTTACGACCAACATGTGAATTTGAAGAAAGTATGGAACTCCCAGCAGTCAACGTTGTGATAGCACTAGCCGGGAATCCTTTATTAAACATCAGGACAAAATAACAGCAGACATTGATAACAAATCATCTTATGAGTCATGAAGATCTTTTCTAGCATTCAATAAGGTGACACATGTTAGAAGATTCCTGAAAATATCCTATTGAAAGCAATAGAAATGCTATGTTGATAAAAGAAGGAGATTCCTAGACTTTCATGTATATAACAAGGTTTTTCAGAAAGTTTCATCAATTAAGGGTGTAAAGAAAGTTTCCCCATATCAATTCATTGAAAGGTCGAATTCCATAACTTGTCTACCAGATCTGCCTATATAACTCAAACACGTGCATAACGTGTTTCTTACCTCGCAATTCAGCCGATATATTTTAGATCCTGACCACGCTGTCATAATCAGCTCTATTGCAGTCATTGGGGGTCTTGTGTTTTCAAAAGCACCCAGTTCAGATGTTATATCACAGGATTAAGCTATTAAGCATCAAGCAGATATCTTTAACAAAATTATTTTGGGCAAATCATACCTCATCAGAAACCACTTGAGAAACTGAGGACCAAGTGAAAGCCAAGTACTCATATTTAATTGAAATCACCTTGCATGATCGTTAAAGTTCATCAGTTTCGAGGACGAAACTCTTTAAGGGGGGAAGGCTGTAATAGCCCGACCCTAAATCATGTTTATTTATCTAATTAAGTCATGTTATTCATTTTTTCCATTTATTTATCTTATTTAATCATCCCAGTTGAGAGAATTCAATTTTGGGCCCCACTTTGCAATTCACGTTTCATTTACCATATTAATTTTGGAAAAATTGATAGTAGGCCTCGATAACTATGATTTAAAAGATTAAATAATTTTTCCTGATATCACATTTAATTTCGAGCTTTGGAAAAAAAAAATTAAATTAATCGTACCCGGTTTGAGATTTTTTTCGAACCCGAGTTCATTTAAGGCCGATTTCGGCCCAACAAGTTCCTAATCTATTTGTTTAAGTAATTACCATCTATACCCCTAATTTAAAGTAGCAAAAGATATTTTTGGGAGGTATAAACTCAGCCAAGTATACTTGGATGATTTTCATCCAAGTAAATCAAGCAAGCAAAGGCCAAAGCTCTCCTTTCTCTCTCTTCCTCTCAACCTCCATGGCAGCCACCACCAGCCCCCTTCCAGCTGCTGTTCAAGGCTGCTGCCGCCACTCCCCGCCACCTCTGGCCACCAGCCCCTACCCCCAACACCACCAGCCATCATCCCCAACTCCTACCACCATCAAACACCACCTCAATCTTCATATATTCAAGCACAAAGTGAGTAAACTTCAATCCCTATCATGCTGATTTTTGATTTTGAATCTTGTTCTTGTTGGTTTTTATTGTTGATCATGTTATTTTGATAAGTATTAGAGTTATCTTTGAAGTGTTAAATGGTTGGTTAAGCAAGAAAGCATGCTAAGGTTGGGATTGTTCTTGATCATGCAAGTTTAGTTGAAGTAATGGATTTGGCTTGTTTTAAATGAGATTTTATGATAGTTGGCATTGGTAATGCATATCCAGATGTTTATGCTGATTTATATAAGTTATGGAGTTATTTTAGTGGGTGGTTATGTGAAGAAAAGATTGCAAAGATGTGATTAGTGAGCTGTAAACAGACCTGAAATAGGGGTGACTTCGGGATTAAACTGGTACTGTTTGGCACATCCAAAATTCATGATTTTTGGTGTAGTGATATCTTGATGAGTTAGCTTTCAATAGGCTTTGGAATTACTCAATTTTGAGTTGTGTGGACAAAGTTATGACCAATTTACTCAAGACTGTGCAGAATACATTGAAACTGGGAACTGAACTGGAACAGTAACTTTACGGGAAACTGGTATTGATTGGGTGACTGAAAAATTGTGTTTTTGGTGTGTGGATAGATCAATGAGTTATCTTTCAAATGCCTTTTGAATCGCCTTAATCCGAGTTCTGTGGAAAAAGTTATAGTCGTTTTTGTACAACTGCGCAGATGGGACTGAAATTGTGTATGTTTGTGTTCTATCCAAATTTTGGGGACTTACTATATAAATCATACTTTGTGTCCTGAAGGAAAGTTTTAGTGGACATTATGATCTTTTCATATTGGGGTTTTATATCTCAATTGGAGTTCGGGAGTAAAAGATATGGATTTTCTAAAGTAGACTATCAAGCGGTATTATGTGAAGAAAGAAATTAGTGCTTAACGGACCAAACTGAGGTCATTTGAGCCCCTATGAACCTCACAACACCCTCATGGCATTAAACCTTTTATTATCCATTTCAGAATCATTACACAATCTATTATCCATTTCAAAAGTATTACACTTTTCATTATTCATTTCAGAAATATCAGAAACCCATATTTCAGTAGCTCAATCTTTCCAATTGGTCTATTTTGTATCAGTTTGTTGCATTTCAAGTTTAATAACTTTACTGATTTATTTTTCAGATCATTTTGGTTTAACTTGCCATACATTGAAGTATTGGGATTGTAGAAGTCTTTTTCATTAATCAATTTTCACTAAAGTTATAAATTATGTTAGCGAACATGGTTTACTAACTACATTTATTTATAATGATACCTCTTAAACAGAAATGGGGCCTAGTCTATCATTTTCCATTGTGCATACGTATTATCAAGTGAGATATCATTTTAAAGATTTCAGGTACGCGCATTACCTGTATCTTTAGAAATCAGAGTGTATTTATCAACGTTATCATGTTTTGATAAGTACATCAATGAATCAGTTTACACAGTGATTTGTCAGTTAATTAGTGACCCCGTCAGTTATCAGTTGCAGGCCATTGCCCTTCAGTTACCCGCGCGGCTTCAGGCCAGGTCCCCCGGTCGGCTTGGCAGGTGTACACCTATCCATAGATCGTAACAGTATCAAGGGGTTCACTATCAAATAATAATCAACAATGCAGTTTTATATTCATCTCATTCCCTGTTTTGACCTTAAATGAATTGCAAAGCGGGCCAAACCAATGTTTCAATGATCATTTAACAATTCAGGAATGCATGTACTGAGCTTCGGCTCACAGTTCGAAATGTTTTTCATGTTTTGTTTTAGGCAAATGCTCAGAGAATTGCCCTCATGCTAACAAATCAGCTGAAGAGAATAAGTGAAGCAAGGAGATCCAGGTGGATTAGAAGTAATGCAGTATATGCATACCTTAAAGCTGTATATTGAATTCTTCTGTGGATGAAGATATAGACTATATAATGATTTATTTTACTATGGTTTATAAACCCTTCATGGGTTAACACTCGATGTGAGTGTATATGTTTGAGGTTATGCTTAGCTATATTCTTTATAGCACTCATGTTTCAAGCCTTGTCCTTTTGGACGACGGTAATGCCCCTATCATTGGGTTATCTAGATTATAATTAAGGGATTTATTAAGGAGGATATAAATAGTGAAATATGTTTAATTTGGGGCGTTACAATGCGTGTGAGGATAAACTGAAGGCTTAAAATGTTCCCAAATGATCTTCAATGCTAACTGGTTTGATATGAAAATCGAAAGCAACTTTAGAGAGTTATATGCAGTTCTAAATCATGAAAGCCACCATTTTAAAACATCTGGAAACCTTTCAAAAATACATTGGTTCTGCCCTAGCATAGCAATGCTTAAATTCATTTGTTTGTCCACACATACAATCGAATTCATATAACAACAATCCAATCTACCAATTCAGTAAACTGATTCATATAACTATTACTCGAAATCCTTAAAATAGGAGGGATTAAAGGTTCACCCACCTGGAATCCAAGCTATATGCGTGTAACTTGGCTAGATTGAAGCTAAATTCGTACTCCACACACCCAGAAAATCTGCTGCCTTCGCGTGAGGTTCGAACACCACCAAACCAGAAACCCTAACTTGCAATTTCTGATAATTTTAGGCACAATTCGAAGGGGATAAAGCAAGGATTCAATTCATAGAGGTAAGAGTGTTCGAATCTCACCGTGCATGCGCCAAATTCGCCGGGTGTTCGGCCGGTCCTTCACCAAAATCAACCCTGCCTATGCCCGAATTTTGGTTCAGCCACACGTCGGAGGTTTGCCGGCTCTTGGGTTGGTTGGGTTGGGGCTTGGTTTCGCCGGTCGTGGTGCATGCAAGGAGGAGAAGCGAAGGTGGAGATGAAGAATAGGGGAAGGCACAGCACGAACGGGAAGAAGAACAAAGAGGAAGGAAAGAGAGCTCGGGGGGGTTCACGCGTGAGTTTTGACAAAATTAGCCCTCTTCCCCCCTTTTTTTTGCGTTGTTAAAAGGCAGTATATCACCTGATACTATTAGTCGAATTCCCGGGTCTCTTATCCTAAACCGAATTTCTAAATATAATCGCTGGTCAGCTTACTGGCCCTTTCATTATATTAAGGATCGATTTAGTAAATTACAGAACTATTACCAAGGTTCAATAATCTGAACGTATTTGGGAATTGTTTTTGTTAAAATTTCAAGGAATCGATGGCTTGTCTTGTTACACAACTTTAGGCAATCTATTTTTGGGATCTAAAGTTGAATAGATCAATAACTTGGGCGATATGGCAGTTGTAGGTTGGCGGATATTAAAATAAAATTTTCCAACCCAACAGGCATAATATTTGATAAGCAAGTACGATAAAAATGCGGGTCTCACATATATACATACACACACACACACACACACATACACACATACATATATATATGTATGTACGTATACATATATATATATATATATATATATATATATATATATATATATATATATATAAGTATGTATATACGCACACACATGCGCGCACGAAGCACCCACACGTCCAGACATATCTATATATATATGATATATATATATATATATCTATAATATATCTAATATATGTATATATATTATATATATCTATATATATATATATATTATATATATATATATATATATTATACACACACATACATACATATGTTATATTATATAAAGATATATATATATAATATATATATATATATATATATATCATGATGCATATCCATATATATATATATATAATATTATATATATCTTTATATATATATATATATATAGATAGTAATGTCTATATGCACCAACAGATATGTGGTGTGTGTGTGTGTGTGTGTTTGTGTGTGTGTGTGTGTTGTGTATATTATGTATTTGTTATGTGTGTGTGTGTATCATAATATTATGTATACTGTGTATATATATATATATATATAATATTATATATTATATATCATTATATATATATACACATATATATATATATTTATCTATATATATATATATATATTGTGTATGTGTATATAATATATATAATATATATAATATATATATATTTATGTATATATTGTGTATGTGTTTTTGTGTGTGTGTGTGTATATATACATATATACATATATAGATATGTATATGCATATATGTATGTGTGTGTGTGCGTGTGTGTGTGTGTGTGTGCGCGCATTGTAACGCCCCCAACGCCTAGGATTAGGAGCATTAATGATTTCTTTATTCTTACTTAAATTCTGGGGCGAAATGGACAGAGTTTCTCCTAAAAAGGAAGCATTTTCCAGCCTTAAAGCCTTACATTAAATGTCTGCAATGAATAGAAGCATAAAAGGACACTGAAAAAAGGTCAACGGCTGCACGCCAGAGTTTATAACTCTACAAGCCACTCGCTCGGAGTACACCAAACAATATAGTTTGTTAGTAAAGAAGGAAATAAAAGACACAACTTGACCGATCACACATCCGGAGTACTGGGGTTTTACCTCCCAAAAATAACAACTTAAACAATTATGACTGACTAATCAGACGGTTGGCTCACATGCTCATACAGAGAGACTTTTAAACAATATGCATTGCATGAACTAGAGTGCTTTGTTTACATGCATTTACAACTCCAGGGATACATCATATTACATTGTTTAACTCTTGAGTATGCTTCTATATGTGCATACATGACACCTTTTTAAAACAAGAGTAGACTCCATCTCGACATAAGTAAATTGACTTCTACATGTCACAATGAAAACCTAGGAAAAGGGAAAATAGTAATGGGATGAGCAATCACACGCTCAGTGAGTGTTTCCCGACTCCTTAAACCGAAACCATTTGTAGGCAATAATCATAATAATAAGTAGCATTCACAAAATATCTATATATTACTATCATATTAGGTAATCATAGTTCCCAAGGAAAATCATCACCCCTAAACTTCATGCTACCCACTCAAGCTCATTTCTAGGCCCTTAATAACCAAACTTCCTTAACAAACAAGCATTTAGGCACATAAGCAAGTAAACAACAAGAATAAGGCAAAATGCTTTCGAATATGCATTTTGAAAATGTAGTTACTCATGTTGTTTTCAAAGAATAATTTACAAATCACACTAGCCTCTTCAAAGGATATTTTACCAATCAAACTAGCTTCTTTAAAGAATAGTTTGCAAATCAAGCTAACCTCGTTAAAGAATTGATTATAAATCAAACTAGCCTCCTTGAGGCTCATATACTCTTAAAAAGGAAATCTCTTTCGTATTGGTCCTCTAATGACCTTTATAAGTTTTTTGAATCTTATTTGAACTGGCCTCTTAATGGTCTTTAAAATCTTTCTTTTTCCTGAAATACATAAAATGGTAAAATGCCAACTATTTTTCTTACTTATTAGGAAAATACTCTTGATATAAGATCATCATAATGTGCTGGTTGGGTGAGATCTATTCTCAACCCCTAGGGAGACTATCGGTCACGCATAAACATAAGCTCTTACTCTTAGGATGGCTATATAATTGGACATACACCATCGTCAGGGTCTTCTAGGGTTTCCCACTACTGGGACTACTCCCTAGGCTAGGGATTCTCCTGTTCTAGCATGTTCACTCCCATCTTACATATATTCGTAAGCACGTTATCTTAGCCATTTAAAGCGTATGACCATAGCGACTAATAGGTTTGCTGCCTCTTGCAACGAAATCATTTATCATACAATTCACTCCTTTTTAAAATTCTTTATGCCTTAAAAACTACATTCGTATAGTTAAAAAAAAAGGCCATCATTCACTAATAGTTATGGCTACTTTTATTTTCAACCACAGAAACCTTCTTTTTTCAAAATTTCATTCTCACACACATGAGAAAGCTTAATGATATGAAGGGGAGGGAATCACACGTAACACATTCAAACACTTCATAATTCAACCTGAAAACCCCTTACAGTCATAATGGAGTTACTAACTCGTAATTCGAAACAATTCGCAACTTAAAGTACTTAGCTAGCATATATTTCGAACTTAGTTTCGTAATAGACATCTTCAGTTGCCATTTTTCAATTCGTTTCAATCCTTTTAAATACAAGAAGGGGATATGAACAACCTAAAGCCTTAAACATTTTCGAACCCGTTACTAGTTCTTTTTAAACTTCCTAGACCTATCGACTATTTAGTTGAGTCACTCACTGAGTAGTTCAGCGATTTAGGATCTTTTAGGCTACAAACATCTTAACAAATTAACAGGCAACTGATGAGTATTTAAAAACATTCTCAATTTTGAAAACAAGCTTTTTAATGCCTTTTCAAATATGTTTAGCCTCAAAAATCAATCCTATAGCATCACTTAATAACATCAAGAGGGAAGTGGTTCACAATTAGCACATTCGTAATACTTCGCATGAACAGTTTCAGCAGAATCCACTTTATTATTTCATAAACCTTGCAATCCATACGATTGTGGTTAATATCAAACCCAGGCTCCCTCCTCACACAACACCGACCATAAGAACCTCAAATTACTCAATAGTTTCACCTCAAACCATCCAACTATCAAGATTGGTTCAGTTATCACAATAATTCAACCGATTAATTTATAAAACCAATATCCATAAGCATACTATTCATATGTAATCACTCAAAAAGCTTTAAATATGTTTAAACTGATTTTGATGACATCATTAGAGCATAATGTGCCTACTCTACAATTCCCCAATTTGACAAATTAGCAAAATTATGCGTCAATCCAACATGCATGACTCTAAATCAGCATCATCACCACTTTTACCAAATTTCAACCTCAAATCCTGCAATTTTGATAACAGCTTCAGAATTAAACTTAAACTACCCCTAATCGTTGAAATTCGTTTGAAATTACTAATAATTTAGGAGAAGAGAAACACCCACCTGGGCTCTAAGCTAGAAGACCCGATTTAGGGTTGGGTTTTACGCATCTTAGTCGTGTTCCCCCTACTGCTACTACTGCTTCAGTTCTGCTCCAGCTGTCCTTCCTCATTCCCACTCAAGTTATCGATTTTGTACTGAGCCACCATTGAAAGTGACGGCGGCACTGGTGGTGCTGATGGGTTGTGGCGGATCAGGACTTGACCTATACCACCACGACCATTAGCATTGACAGTGGAGCCCGTTCTGGCAACCACCAGAGTAGCAACAGTAGTAGCAACGACAACAGTAAAAGTAGGGGAGCAGGAAACCAGGTCTTGGTTGGTTAATTCGACTTTGAAATTAGCAGCAAAGACGGACGAATTTCGGGTTCTTGAGTACTCAAATCAGTCTCAAAAGCCCTTAGAACGAGTCCTTGGCTTGGATTCGGGGTGGGTGTTTCTCGCCTCCTAAAGTATTAGTAATTTCGAAAACATTTTAACCCTTAAGATGAGATGCATGCTAGTTTAAGGTTGAATAGGCTAACTGAAATTGTGAAGCGATTATGCATATTTAGTTCGATTGAATTCAAGCTTAGACTGTACATGTATAGGCTGGCTGAATGTTCCGTTGGATTGAATATACGTGCATGTATAGCTTAACATGTTCGATTGAATTCAGGCCTAGATTATGCATGCTAAATTGGTCAATTCATGTTCAAATCGATACTTGTTAAGTTAGTTATTCCATGCTTGAAGCAACTCCGAAACGAAGCATGTTTGAATTGATGCTTGCTAAGTTAGCTAAGTCATGTTTAAAAGTGGCTTCTGAAACAACCTAAACATATTTGAATCGATGCTTGCTAAGTTAGCTAAGTCATGTTAAAAATGGCTTTTGAAATGACCTAAGCATGCTTGAATCGATGCTTGTTAAGTTAGTGAAATTATGCTTAAAAATGACTTAAACTTGGCATGCTCACTTCCTAATTATGAAACATGAATGCAAGCTAGTTCTACACCTTACTAGTTTGTTTCAGTTCGTTAAGTACTTCATTTGAGTCAATGCAATGTAGGGGTGTGTGTGTGTGTGTGTGTGTGTGTGTGTGTGTTTATATATGCTGCAACGAGCCGCTGGATGGTTGCTGCTCGCTCGGTCAGTTTATATATAGCTATTTCATTGTGACCTTTATGGTAAAATGCTATGATTATGAAATTTGAAACCGAGTTGGTAGTTGGATGGCTTGAGGTTGAACTAATGAGAGTTTTGAGGTTCTTTGTGGTTGGTGTTGTGTGAAGAGGGAGCCTGGGTTGTATTTGACCGTAATCGTGTGGATTACGAGGCCATGTGTGGCTTATTCTTCCAAGTTGAATTATGAAGTGTTTGAATGTGTTACATGTAAATCCCTCCCCTTTTATGTCATCAAGCTGTATCATGTGTGTGACGGTGAGGTGTTGAAAAAGAATGTTCTTCTCATGGTTTGAAATAATAGTAGCCATAACTATTATCGAATGATGGCCTATTTTTAACTACACGAATATAGTTTTGGGAGTGAACCTGCTAGAACGAGGGAAACCCTAAGGAATTTTCAAAAGGAGTGTGTTGTATGAAAAATGATTTCGCTGTAAGAGGCAGCAAACTGATTAGTCGCTATGGCCATATGCTTTCAATTGGCTAAGATATCGTACTTAAGGACAATAAGATGGGAGTGAACTCCCTAGAACGGGGGAATCCCATGAGAGTGAACCTGCTTGAACGGGGAAATCCCTAACCTAGAGAATAGTCCTAGTAGTGGGAAAACCCTAAAGACCCTGACAAGGGTTAAGGTCCAATTTAGTTGCTATCCCGGGAATAAGAGCTTAGCGTGAGCGATAGTCTCACAAGGGGTTGACAATAGACCTCACCAAACCAGCACATTATGATGATCTTATACCCAGAGCATTTTCATAATAAGTAAGAAAAGTAGTTGGCATTTCGCCATTTTAAGTATTTTAGAAAGAAAGAAAGCTTTTAAGGGCCATTAAGAGGCCAGTTCGAATGAAATTTGAATAGTTTTTAAGGGTCATTAGAGGGCTATAATAAAAGAGATTCCTTTTAAAGAATATGAGCCTCAAGAGGCTAAGAAAAGAGTTTTTATGAGCCTCAAGAGGCTAAGTAAAGTGTTTTCAGAAAAAGAAAGAAAGATTCTTATGCATATCTTGTGATTAAGATTCTAAGTACAGTATGAATGAAATTCTAAGTAAAGCATGGCCATATCCTCGTGATGCATCGAGCATATAAGTTTAAATGTGCATGTTTTGTGAAAGAAAGTTCCTTGTATAATCCCTACTCCATGTGTCTAAGCATCTCGTGCAAGTTAATTGGATAAACAAGGCACAAATCACGTATTATATCACGTATTATACCACATAGCCTATAGATGAGAGTTAACGAAATTCTCTGTCTTTCAGAAAGAAGAAAGGAAGATCTCTGTGCATATCCTGTGCTTATTTTATGAATGAGTGTTTGAATGAAATTTCAAGGCATGGCAATGTCCCTGCAATGACTCAAACATTTAAGTCTTGAATGTGCATAACATATGAAAGAAAGTTCAGTGCATAGTTCCTGTGGCTTGTTTTCGTGCCTGAGTACCTTCTAGTGAGAAAATTTGGTCATTTAGGGACCTAGAAATGAGTTAGAGTGGCTAGGATGAAATCTATGGGTATAATCCGTCCTTGGGGATTATGATTGCCTAATACGATAATAATACGTTAATACATAATATGTGACTATTACTGCCTGCAATGGTTTTAGTTTTAAGGAGTCGGGGAACACTCACTGAGCATGTGGTTGCTCATCCCATTACTCTTTCTCCTTTTTCCTCAGGTTTTCTTTGTGAAAGGTAGAAGTCGATTCAGTCATGCCGAATAGAAGTTTACCCTTGCTTAAAGGGGAGTTAAGTGCGCCCACAGAGAAGTGGTCATACTGTTTAATGATTGTTGAAACAATCATGTGTAAGGTTTTGATGATAACAACCCAAATGTACCAGTCAATATGCTATCATACTATGCGTGAGTAGTGTGTTAGAATTGTGTGTTGAGACAAGTTGCAAACACCCTGGAGAACAGTTCGAAGAAGCATGGAACCCTGGAGAACAGTTCGAAGGAGCTTGGAACATGAAAAGTGGAATATGTGCACAACATCAACAAAGTACAGGAGTCTTAGCGTCTTAGTTTAATCACTAATGGTATTCGTCTAGATTCTTGTTAATATGCCAATTAGTTGACTTGACACTCACCTTGAAGGAATTCATTACGCCACTCAGAACACCACTCAGAATAGGGTGAGCGATTAGGACTGCGGCGTTCTGACGGCAACGTATAACACTCTTGTCCTAAAGATTTTCAAGTGTTTTTCTAATGTCAAAATTCCTAACATATTTGGGATTGCTTTTCTGATAACGTTTTGTCTAGGAAAGAGTTCTTTCCTAAATAAATTTGGTTTTCCTAAAAAGATATTTTCAAAAGATTCTATCTTATCCTTTAAGATACGATTTCCTAAAAGGATATTGTTGAGAAATTTAATTCCTATTAGGATGCTGAGTATTGTTGAGAGTTATTACAAAAATCTAAAACCTCCCATATACTTGCGGTACAAGTATTCTGTGAGTATATAATCCCTTGCCTCTCAACGTTTTCACTTAAGGTTTTCCAATGGTTTAAAATTATCTTTGTGAGTCTAAATTTTCTGAAAGAAAACCTTCAAAGAGAGTGCTAAATCGAGTCTTCAATATTGGCGTAATAGGGTTTGTATTGTACCTTACATTCAGCTTGTCTAGAAGCATTCAAGTAAGGTGTCTTGCTATTTCTTTTTCCATCATTAAATTAAGAAATTGTCCAAGTCTTAGGAGACGTTGGACGTGGTCTCTTAGGAGACGTTGAACGTGTTGTCCGTGCTGTCCAAGTCATTGGACGTGGTCTCTAAGGAGACGTTGGACGTGGTGTCCGTGTAACTAGGGTCTCGGAGTAGACTAGTTACGTGTGTTACGTGTGTAACGAATTCGACCTGTTTAGTGAAAGTGTTGCTGAAATCCTACAGTGGTAGGTCGTGGTATTTACACCTCAATTGGGCCAGAGGTGGTTTTTCACGTAAAAATATTGTGTCTCCTTTACTGTTTCCGCAATTAAAATTGTTTTTGCCTTACTGCAAACACGCGTTCCAAATAGTTCTGACGAGTGTTTTGAGAAAACCGAAAAAACTGGTAGACAAAATTCACCCCTACGCTTATGTCCTTGTATGAGTAAATCTAACAATGATGTTATAGAATGTATTCTTAGTTTGTAAATGCACGTAAACAAGTACTCTAGTTCATGTAGTGCATTCGATTTAGGAGTCGATCTGCATGGCCATGTGAGTCAGCCATCTAATTCATCAGTTGTCTTTTTAGTCGAAGTTAGTTACGTTTTGGGATGCAAGCCCCAGTACTCCGGCGGTGTGAACCGTTGAGTTGTATCTTTCATTTCTCCTTTATTAACGAACTATATTGTTTGATGTGCTCTGAGCGAGTTGCTCGTTGATTTATGAATTTCGGCGTGTAGCTGTTAAGCTTATTTTAGAATTTTATATAATCCTATTCAATGCATGGATTTATTGCAAGGCTTTTAGCCTGTGAAACGGTCAGTCGTTAGGGGAAACTCTGTCCGCTTCACCCCAGAAGTTAAGCAGGATTCGACAAAAACGTAACGCTACTACCCATAGGGGTTGAGCGTGTTACACATGCATGCATACATGCATACATACATATATAAATATGTATATGTGAATATATACACACACACAGAGACACACACAGACACATATGTGTGTGTGTGTGTATATATATATATATATATATATATATATATATATATATATGCACGAATGTGTATATATCTACATATATATATATATATATATATAT